>OY293303.1:73284588-73355626 GCA_958502075.1 Orchestes rusci
ATATGAATTTTTTTTCTTAAAATGAGCCCAAGAATCACCCCCTTTATTATTAGCATGTTATTCTGAAACACCCTGTATATTATTCACCGAAAATATTTAAAGTTATTCTCGCATACCTACGCAGAATAATTCACTTGCGATGAATATTTTTCTGATGAAGTTGATAGTCTTAGCTCTGGATTCAGCAAAGCGCCTTGAAAATAGTTGAACATTCTCCAATAAATAATACACCGAAAATTCAACGATTTATACTTTTCATTTTTTTTTATTCTTCAAAATGTTAAAGTCCAGTTTCTTAATCCAGAAAACATGATTGATACATATACTAGTGATATACACATGAAAAAAGTAATTTGCAATTCAATTGGTTTTTGGTTTATGTCACAATGGCGGCTATGTTCTCTAATTATTTAGACATAAATGGCGACGAAATTTTGAAAACGGAAATGGTTGCGAAATATTCTATTAAACGGCTTTTAAAGTGCAATGTTTGGTTTATAGCAGCTTTATAAAGGAAAGAGCGAGATACTCCAGAACTTCGAACATGTACAGAGGGCGCTTATGGCAATTTTATATATCTTTTGACTATATAACGGTGCAAGAACAGATCATCAACGGCAGTGGCTACTGGACGACTGATGTGCCTTTAAACTGTTTCACGATTCATTCAAGGCAAAACCTGGATCTATTTAGTTCAACTATTTCGGAGTTAGGTTTTTATTATAATCCCTCCATTTACGGACTCACCGCGTTGGCTAACACGTTTCATTATTTAAAATAATGGTGCGAACTCACCGGACTGCGTCCTCATTACCAATACGTCGGACCTACACTTACAAA
Organism: Orchestes rusci; assembly: GCA_958502075.1. Taxonomy (NCBI): domain Eukaryota; kingdom Metazoa; phylum Arthropoda; class Insecta; order Coleoptera; family Curculionidae; genus Orchestes; species Orchestes rusci. The sequence goes on from OY293303.1 coordinate 73,285,429, forward strand.
CTCCCAACAAAAAACAGCTGTTTAGAAAAAGCGGGAAACCGGTCGGCAAATACAAATGGCTTATCAACCTGCATGCATGCTTTCCGACTCCCAGAGTTTTTAAGTTCATTCGTGTTGTTTGTTGGTGAAATTATTAACAAATAGGTAAGAATAAAATTAATAGACCAAAGTATGCAGGTACATATTCGATAAAGGCCAAGAGCTTTTGTTTTCTTTGTCTATTACGAAATACAAATAGGTCAGATAAATGCAGTTATGTGAACCAAGTTTTTAAAAAATTCAGAATGTTCAAAATTGTTCAATCGACAGAAAAAGGGGAAAAGCGTTTATGCTCCGTTCCTGATCAATGAGAGATTGCAGGATATTAGTATTGGCCTAAATCAAAGGCAGAAAAGTTGATCATCGACGGTAACTCTGTACCATCAAACGATTGGCTTGAAATGTCCTGTGTCCTAAAGTGGAGTAAGCTCTCGAGTTATGAGGAGGCAGAAACCGAAATTCCGAAAATGCTTTATATCGGAAACACTGATGAAGAACAAGCAAGCATATTTCAACAACTTTGACTTCCACCAATTTCAATGAAGTGGCCTTATCTTGTCTTGTGAGTATATACAGGGTGCCACAGATTCAAGTGCATGCATGGGGATCTCAGTCATTATAAGAGATACAGTGTCAGTTGAATAGTTGCAAAGTTGAGCATTTTTATGCTCAAGAAAATGCCATTTATGTAATAATTATAAATGCAAAAACATTTGTGAAGCCCCCAAAACGGACGACGAAATAACCGAGAATGACATTGTAGACAGTGTTGAAGTCGCAGAACTCGCCGAAGGAGTCCATGCAAGAAGACATCATCAGTGATACAGACTAAGCCGGTAAAATAAATCCAGTAGTAATCATACTGTATAGGACTAGTTTACTTAGTTTATGTTGTTCTTGTTCTTCATTATTACTTGATAAAAAAGGAAAAATAAAAGCACAAAAAAAGGAAATACCTGTTTTATTTCAGAGTATGGTAATAATGGCAAAAAAACAATTTATTGTTTTCTGTTCGCACAACGAACATTTTGCATCGAATACTTTAAGGAATGAAATACAGCATTGTTACATTTATCATCCGACACATAAAAGTTTAGAAATGACGATGAAATTGGCGTTTCAAAGTAATTGCTCAAATTACTTAAATGTGAAAACACACCACAGCGATTCATCAGTCCCCCTCTTTTTTTGAAGACATTCAAATAACTTCTATATATCAGTAATAAAGCGCATTCTCTTTGAAAGTTACGAATACGAAGAAACATCAACAAATCATCCATAAAGAATCTTTATAATGACTTTATCATAAAGTATTTGGCTAAGAATACTCAAATTGCTCCATAATAGCTTTATAACAATGTTTAAATGGATGAAACAAAGTGAGTTTTTAATAGCGATGTTAGTGCTTCATCTAGTAGCTTATGAAGCCATTATACAGATAAAACGCTACAAATTCTCTAAGAACTCTGAGTGTGCTGTTTATAAAGGCATGATAGAGCAGATGTATAAAAGTTTTGTTATTTAGCTCTAAGAACGTTCTCAAAGCTATATTAAAAAGCCATATCGCTAAAGAAACCATTTAGCTTCAACTAACACCTCTATACAGATACACACGACCTTAAGAATAATCTATAAAACGTTTATACAGAAGAAAGTGATGTGAAAGAACCCTTTGTGTTACTTGGGAAGTTATAGGCATTTCAATAAGTCAGTACAATCAAAAATGGTAAATCAAAAAGGTGCAGAATTTGACGATGATTACAGTGGTGGTCTTAGCAACTTATAATGAAACATTTTTGAGTAAATTCAATTTTTCTTCCCGATCATAGCTATTACGCCCTCTAGCGGTGGAGGTATGAACTGGAAAATTATTTCTTGTGTTTTCTTTTAGCCACTTTAGTCATAAATTTTTTCACCGTCTTTACCGTCTCTACAATGTGTAGTTTCTGAGATACAGCCGCTCAACTCGCTTATTTGGCCACCCTTATTGATTAAGGTGCTCCCTCAGCGTGAACCAATCTCTCATGGCTATATTTGCTTCGGGATTTGCTTTCAATAAACAAGGCCCCCTCTCTCAAACGATACTTTATTTGTTCGAATATTTTGAGTCTAACTGAAGTTAAAGGCATTTCAATAGGTCAGACTTCACCCTTATATCCGTCTTTATTTGATGTCCTACAATCAATAATGCTTAACCAAAAAGATGCAGCATTTCACAAAGATTACAGTGGTATTCTTTAAACAACTTATAATAAAACATTTTTGAGTTAAATCAGATTTTCTACCCGACCATAGCCATAACCCAATAAACATTTGCGAGTTCTCAAAGTAACGATAAGTTATATAAAAGTTTTATAATAGTATCAGATCTAGCCTAAAGTGTTCGAGGTTATATATCGGTAACAATGGTTAGTAGTCACTAATGGTTTTATAACATAGTCACAGGAAACTGTTCATCACCTATCTTACAGAACATTTAGTTCTCATTACTATAGGTGATATACACAGGTTATATAGCGTTGATGAGAACTTGATTCAAACACCAATAGCTTGAAGTTTTATAGAGGGCGTCACGGTCACTTTTTTAATACTACAAGTGATTTGAGGATCTGTTAGGATGCTTCAGGTTGACAAATCAACTTAAGGTTCCTATAAGAGCCTTTAGTGATTTTCGTTATCTTTATAGTGGCCATGATTGTGTTTGTATGTTTCATAGAGTCCCTGTCGCTGATATTCATCATTATCCCCAACTCATCCCCCGACGACTTACTTATACAAAAGGAAATGCCCGCTTATCTTTTAACACATGGGTATATTACCAAGTCTTTTTCCGAAGCGCGTGGAGTTGGGGTCCCTGACCTGTCTTGGAATATATAGGTATATTTTTTATTTCGGGGCCAAAACCACCCACGTGCAATGGTCGGTTTGAACTATTTGTAGTGCCATCGGAAAATGAACAAATAGGTACTGAAAAAAAAAAATTTGAACATCAGCACTTTGTTTATTATTTCGAATTTTGAACAAAATAAAAACTTTGAGGTTAGGTCACAGGTATGGTGACCACAAGTTATGTAGGGGTGATAATGATCACTAAAAGTAGGTAACGGCCGTTACCTCTGGTCACGAAACGACAATACTGGACACCGTAGGTCTCCAACTGGCACTGAAAGTAGAAAAAATTGTCACCAAAGGTTCTCACCAGAACTAGTAGTAATAACTATTACTGAAGGCAGTGACTCCAGTGCGTTAAACCGACGGCGTATTAATTCTGTTTAGGATTCCGTTAATCGAGCAGTCTTCAAAAGCGATAAATGATAAATTAGATAAAACGAATTTCACATGGACATCCGAAGTCATCGGAGAAAATGTCTTCGGTTGACGAACATCCTTCCACATTACTAAAACGGATAACAAATCATTTAACGGAATCCTAAGCAGAATACGCCGTCCGTCTAACAGACGTGGAGTCACTGCCATTTCTTATACCCGTCGTGGCAGCCATTATCTGTTGTACTGTATACTGCGGTTTTCGAGGATTTTCTGGTCAGGATTTGCAAATATGTAAATGTTTTCGCAAATAGACTGACACTTATTCGGGATTTTGAATACAAGGGACACGGTTTTCAGTCAAGCATTTAGTTTTGTACCAATTATGAAAAAGTCGACAGCAAAATGTAAAGACTTACATAATAAAGTCATTTAAAAGACCTTGTATCCGAAGCCCGAGCATTTTCTAGAAGCAAAATTGAATTTTACTCGATGCAAAAAAATGGCAGTGGAATTTGGTACTTACCTGTGACAAAAACTCTGAATATATTGAAGTCACAATAGAGCTTTATTGACACACCGCAGATCAGCCATTAATAAATCATATGTGCTGCCGTTTTGTTGATATGCGCGAAAGATTTGTCTTCGCCCACCTCAAGTAAAAGAGATGACATTATTGATAAAATGAATTCGACAAAGACAAAAGAAAAGCAGTATATGGCGCTTGCGCCTTATCCGGGTTTCCAACAAGTAACCGCAAACATTATATAACTTATGGTTCTGGGCCTATTTAGGTAACGGTGACAGTTATATGTCTCATATCAAGTTTTATTGTAGTAATCTATGAAGTTGTATAGAAGAGTCCGTGAGGTGTTGGGTATTATTGGTAACGAGCTCTAGGTAATTATGGTCACTTATGCAACAGTAATAAACTCCACCGTTTAAGGCCTATAAAGGTTATATAAATGTTACCAACCATTTATCGTTACTGTTTTCAAAAAACATTAGTTAAATTATTTGGTTGCCATAAAGTTCCTAGAACCTTTATAAAACCAAAAATGTTTATTGGGAAGGCCTCCTAGCGGTGGAGGTATAAATTTGACACTTTTTTCCAGTGTTTTTTTTGGCCACTTTAGTCATATTATTTTTTCCCGCAAGTCTCTTTCAATGAGTGGTTTCTGAGATACAGCCGCTCACCTCGCTTATTTGGCCATCCTGTACTTCCTGAAAATATCATAAGGATGTCCAAGGATAGTCTAGCTATAAAATTTTAAACATGGCAAAAATTACCCATTCAGCATGATTTCTCCAAAAATGGGCCATTTGTTTTGATGAAACCATGAAAAATGGGACATTTTTGCCAAGTTCAAGATTTTCTAACCAGACTATCCTTTGTTCAATTATTGTGAAATTTTCAGGAAGTACATAATTTTTGCCCTTCTTGTGAATGGTGCTAGCCATTTTCATCAAAAATAACACAAAAAAAGTTTTGAAGTGTCCTTGTTAAACGTGAGAAAAGGACACTAAACATTTTTTTTTAAGTCGCCAGAAAACGTAAACTGACAAATGGATTCAAGTAAGTTGATGCACCAAGACTTTTTTCATAACATGCAGGTTCAAAGTTTTCTCAAACTTCAGGCGGTTTCTCCACTTTTCTCGGTGGGTGTACGTGTAACGATCATGCAATAAATACCTCGACATATACGTCAATAAAGTTCATTTTATCAGCATCAATAACATATTGTTCTATTTTCAGTTATTGATGCGGATGACTTGGAATCTCAAGATGCATTGGAATTCAAACCTCAGATGGCGTACCAGATATTTGGAGATGGGTATGTTCCTGACACACTTGTTGGGCGGGTTCATTTTCTCTTTTTCATTTCGATGGGATCTTATTCATTATTGTTAAAAATAGGCTTTGTCAATATCAATAGATTATCTAATCAGTATGTTTTCAATTTGTCGACAAGGGTCATAGTCTTGGTTGGTCTCTTTTTCTTGTTGTTATAGCACAAAGGTTGATTTGTTAGTTCCGCTTATGATCACTGGGTCGCGCTGACATTTTTCTAGGTCAATCTAATCTTTCTGATTTTTCCAAAATCGTGTTATCGATTTTCTGGTTTGTACATAGTCGAAGACCTGCAATTCTTCAAATGTGTGCAACCTCAATAGTTGGCTTTTCGGATTGATAAAAATATTTGTCTTAAGAGAACCCTTGACTATATTTTGGCGTCATACGACGGCTCTTCACGATTTGATTAATAGTTTGTTGGAGATACACTCGATATTTCACCGCAGTATGGTCTTGACTTCAATGATCAGGTATTGTTTTCAGCGTCACTTTCTTTTTGTATAAACGAAAGGAATACAAATCTGAAAAAAATGGTTCATTGAGACGAGGTAATTTAGCGAATGTGGCCAGATAATCATCTAATAAATTGATCAATTCAAATTATTCCCGTAAGAAACTTTCGATATATAATGCCATTTGTCCTTTAACTGAATACATAAAGTCAAAACAAGTTTTTGTACAACCTACACGTAAAGTTCACTTTTCAATGCATGCAAAGCAGGCGGAAAGTCGCTGATTTTGGCAGCCGGGCCTAAAAGTACTATCGCGCCCGCGGACGCAAAAGTAGGTCGCTTAGCAACGGTTCCTTGGATCCCAACGCCTCTGAATATAGTAACCACGTGACAGTCTAGCATACTAGAAGGAACTAATCACGTGACAATCTCGGTGGCAATGAATCCGCACCACAAAAGAATACGGGAACACACCTATAATGTAACCATGATTGACAGTTCTCACTTGGCAGTTGTCTGACTTGTCAGCAGTGTAGTGCAGTGTATCGATTATTTATTTTTGATTTTCATAATAATTATCCTTTTTTAAATGATTACGAACTGGTTGTACAAAAATAACTGTTTGCACCACGGACGAAAGTATATTTTGACTCGGCTAATATCAGCCCTCGCTTCGCTCGTGCTGCTACTTATACCCTCGTCAAAATCATCTACTTTCCGCCCTTGATACAAAATGTACTATTACTCTATGTCCCTTTCTGCTGTATCAACCAGTCGCAGATCACGGTCAAAAAACCGATCCAACTGACGGTGTTGTACTGCAGCAGACCAGTCTGAAAAAGTGATCTAGTTGCGTTCAATTTCTCCTGATGCGACAAAATCGTCATTGCTTTTGGTTCTTTGTTGGAGTTGGTTGGTCTTGAGTAAAGTTTCTTCCACTTGTAATAACTTCTCTTAAGTTTCAACCTCGTTTTACGTATCGATTTGTATGATACCTCTTCCTCCTATTCTTATAGCCCGTAGATCATACATATTAACATGGATAAGTACACCGAAATACGAAGTTGTCGCGAACATATCAGAGACGTATTTGTATTATTCGTCCTCGTTTAGCAACCTCGGGTAGAGTAACAGGATTAGTGTTCTGTTATTCATGCGCGTACATGTGTTTGACATGTTATAACACCATTCACACGCACACGTATTATTATGTCTTTGTTGAAATGCAAGATCTGGATACAGAGAGAGATGTATGGATGCCGTTTGTTGAGCATAGCAGAGTGATGGAAAATTGTCGTTTGTCGTGATGTTGACAACAGAATGTATAGGGTGATTCATTATCTTTGATACCATTTTGATCAGCTGTAACTTTTTTTGTTTTTGAATGTATCGAAACGCAACAAGTACCGTATTGGCAATATTTTTCCTGTTTGAAAAATAAAGCAAACTACTGACGATTCTCCGAGATAATAACCTTACTTATATTTTTTTAAATTGAATGCCCTGTATATTATTGAATGGTTCGATTCTACTCAAAATTCTAAGTATATTTTATGAAGCATATCATATACTTATCTTCAACGGTTTCGTCGAAACATGCAACACAAAAAATTAAGAAGTTTTCTTATTGATCGCAAAGTGTGCCATGAACCATAAAAATTGTTTAGATCTTAACATATTGCCTTACAATGTTTCGACGTCATTTTCTCCGAAACCGTTGAAGATAGGTTTATGAGATGCTTCATAAAATGTAATTGGAATTTTTATTAGAATCGAAATATCCAATAATATACAGGGAATGGAATATTCAAAAAAATATAAGTTGGGTAAATATCTCGGAAAATCGTTAGTCTCTTGTTTTATTTTTCACACAGAAAAAATCTTGCTAGATCACTAAACAGTCTGATATTTGTTTCGTTTCGATACCTTTAAAAACAAAAATGTTACAGCTGATTAAAATGTTATCAAAGATAATAAAACACATCCTGTACATACAAACATATCCAATAACGTCTACTTATCCACGTGAATAGAATGATCTAAGTTATAGCCTCTTATAGCCAGGTTTATTCCATTTACAGCGGACTTGAGGTGTAACCTGTTTTAGGATACCTCTTGTTTTTTTGTCTATTTCTTCGAGATATATTTGCGGCCTGTCAATTATACCAGTCGTGTATCTAATTTAGCTTATGTGTTTATTGCTTTTGCAATTTTTACATTGGTACTGCTGGTAAAAATTAAGTGGAATAATTAGCGTACGTAGCGCCCTCTAACCGCTGCGTGAAAATCAATTCCAAATTACGATTCCACCATCTATATTTTGTTGCTGTACAACTCAATACAACGTTTGTTTCGAAAAATAAGCTCTCTAATCTTTACACATTAGGGCCGACACACAGTAAGGCGAATTTCGCAGATTCTCCACGTAAGGCGTCAAATCAAGTATGGGAAATACAGGGTGTCCCGCATAAGAACCGTCACAGAGCAGGAGCATGTAGGGGAACCCAAAATATTATGATTCAACGCAACTTACCTATATACTAAGTGGCACCCCCAAGGAGTTATATGCCTTGCAAGTGAGGTTTTAAATTTCGAAAAAAGTCAATAGCTCAGTTATACCTCAACCAAAGATTAAAAATAATGAGATGCGCCAGTAAGACAAGGCGAATAGAATCGAAGAGAGACACAACAACTACCCTGTTAAAGGGACAATCGGCAATAGCCGGGCGAAAATATTTCCGACGACCGAAATTCGCACCGCCCACAGTGAACTGACCTGTTTTGGGCATACGGGTCCGTAATTAGCAATTTTGCTTAACCCTTGATCGAGTTAAGATATTGTGATTTATAAGTTTTTTTGTGTTCTGGTGTGATTTGTGTTTCTTATTATTTATAATACAATTTTCACGTTTCCATCAAAATGGAGAGGAGTAGAAGTGGGACTAAATGTATTTACAGAAACTGTAAAAAAAAAATTACTTCTACCGAAAACCTCCATTTTTTTGGAGAGCCTATTGATGAAATTCGGTAAGTTATTTTTGAAGTACCTTTCATTAAGTGCAACTTAACTTTCTTCATTGAAGGGTTTCTCAATTTCTTTTCATCAGACTTTTTAAAACTAAATTGAAAATCAAACCATCCTCCAAGGTTCAATAAATTGGAAAATGTGCTACGAAACTGTGCGTGATGATGTAAAATGATTTTCGCTTTGATAATAACAATAGTATTTTTTTCGAGAGCAGAAATACACAGTTTTTTGCATATTTTTCAACTAGGTGCCAGCGTGTAGAGCTTGGTGAGACTAATAGGTGGTTTGTAACCATGATAGCTCTCATAAAACGACCTTCATTTATTTGCTCATTCTATTATATTACACATTCCTCAAATATTGCAACCCCCTTCATAACCGTTCAAGATATGTCAAAGTGTATGTTTTTGTTCAAACTTTTATAATCCAGTGTCAAAAGAACAAATTAATACTACATCAACACTTTCATAAATTTAACTGCATATTATAGATACAGGTGTCTTTCTTTTCAAGGGACAACTAGCCTTTTATGGGAAAGTCAAAAAGATATATGCTTATATAAATTTAAACAGAAACGTTCTCGACCATATCACTATTTTTTTTTTAAGTGGCAGTTTCTCCATTGCCGATTATGCCGAAAGTAGCTAGAAACTTTCCTCATTCAAAATGGCAACCCCTATTTTTTAATCCACATTTAGATTTCTATTTGAAACGGAAGATCAGTTTATTGAACAATACCGTGTTTGGAGATACATATATATACTAAATTTTGAGGGGGATAAATTCACGCTTTGTATTTCAGAGTCTAAATGTAAATCAAATGAAATTTTTTACCCATTAAAAAATCTAGTAATTTAAATAATCACCAACCATTTTTCACAATAATCTACGGGGTCATCACAAATTATAAAAAAAAAAATTCACTTTTCTCAAATTCGATGATTATTTTCAGATATCAACTCAAGACGAAATTTTCTTCCGATTGACATTGTCCTGTATCAAAAATTAATGATAGTTTTCAAGTTCAAGTTGATGGTTTTTTCCCTAAGGTGCATAATTATAATATGTAAATAGCTTGATTCTCTTTTTTGGAAAACCTAAACTTTTTGTTTTTCACAATTTATGAAGACCCAGTAGATTATTGTGAAAAATATTTTATGAATCGAATAACCAGAATTTTTTGTAGCTACCCCCAAAACTTCATTGATTTACGTCTAATAGTCCCTGAGGTACAAAGCGTCAAACTACCCCTCAATTTTTTTTTTTTTTTCTTGAGATGCAAATACATATTTATCTTCAAAATGGTGGTAGATATTATTCAAATTACTCATCTTGATTTTCCAAAAAAAAACTGAATTTTGAATAAAAAATGAAAGCTGCTATTCAAAATAAGAAATTTGGTAGCTACTTCCGGCATAACCGGAAGAGGTAGAAAACTGCCAACATTTTAAAAAAGTAGTTCATGGTCGGAAACCTTCATGTGTGAATTTTTATAGGCTTATCATTTTCAATTTCCCATATAAGGCTAATAATTTTCCCTTCAAATCAAAAGAAAGACCTTGTATTTTTTCAAAAAGGAATGACCCGTATATTTTTGTCTAATACGGAAGATCTTTTTTATGTGATTTCAAATATACCTGCCATGTAAATTGGTGTTTTCAGATCAAAGTTTCTTTTTCTTTCTTCAAATCACTAGCTCAATTATTAATCATGCTTGCTATGGGAAATTACGTAAAAAATAGAACTTTCAAACGTTAATTGATCAGCGTTTAATCTGAAATAGCACAAAAACGGCTAAACGAAACTAACGTATATGGTATAAGATCTCTCGTTTGTTGCAAAAATACCAGGGGTATTCCATTTTTAAAAAAGTAACAATTTCAAACATTTTGACATCCAATATGTATTTCTTTTTTTTAGCCCGGATTATAAAAATTTGACTAAAAACATAGAAATTTCGTATTTCTCATTTTTTGATAACACTTAAAATAACGGTTTTACGGGAGGTAGCAGTATTTGACGAAAGACCCTGTACGAGTCTTGGTTTTTACAATCCTTCTCAAGAACAACCCCCGGCTGGGTGGCGCCGCGGCCGGAATTTCCATATTTATATCTATAATAGCGATAGTGAAGACAATTTCGGGTTAATTTTTTGCCTGGTAACGATTTGTAGGACAAACAAGGGTGAGAAATGTCTCGTTCTATTCAAACATGTATTGCACACTTAAGAAATTGTCTTCACTATCTTCGAATTTCAAACAAACCCTCCATTACATAGGTACTTGCATGGAATTTCCAACTTTGAAAAACACTCATGACCTGTTTATCTAAAGTAGGACATTCAATGAATCTTTTTATATTTCACAATTATGTATAATAAATATGTTTTTATTTCTAGGAGTTGTCAATGGCTTCGGGCCTGTGGTCGTACCGATTTGTTAATGAAGTATGATTTTACCCCAAAAAAAAACAAACTCTTCCTATCGTGTTTCCAGCGTTCATTTTCATTCTTCGATGTTCAATAATCCTTGGGAGAGAACACGTCGTTTGGGTGATGCCGAGCCAATACCTTTCCATCAGGAATCTATTGATGAAGGTAAGCGATTTTTTTAAACCTAATCCTTCAAGCATGATGGATTATACTTCATCTTCAATAATTATTAATAATTACATAGCGAACGATTCCAAAGTAAATTTTGGCTCTCATCATTGATATACGTCTTTTTGTACTATTCAGATCTCGCAAGACCAGGTACATCGTTCGAGTCTATGGACATTCAAAAAAAACGACCAGGGACTGCAGAAAAAACTATGTCATCAGCGAAAAAAATTAAACTTATTCAAGAAATCCGAATTGTGCCCATATCTCATGTTAGTCCTCCACCTTTAAAGTCACCAGTGGAAACTCAAACCGAAAATATTCTCAGCGCAAAAACTCCACGCAAAAAGAAGCAACAAGCAGTAATTGAAGCTCTTAGAGAAGAAAATAGTGAACTAAAACAGGAACTTGACAAAATATTGGATATGTTACATAATCCTTCAGAAGATGATTTTAAATCACTTTGCGACAGATTTTTACCGCCAAACATTTCCAATTTTGTTAAATCTCAGGTGAATATTATGAACCGAACTGATCAGGGCAGACGTTATAGTACGGAATTGAAGCAATTTTCTCTTTCTTTATATTTTCTAAGTCCAAAATGTTACAGACAACTACAAAACACATTCTTTTTGCCTTCTTATAGATCGTTATGTCGTTTTGTTCAAAATGTTCAATTCACCCCATGATTAAATGCCAATTTATTTAAATTACTGGAAATGAAAGTTTCTAAATTTCAACCTTTAGATAAAATCTGTATTTTATGTATTGATGAAATGTCGTTGAAAAGTAATTTATTTTACAATTATAGTACTGATACTATAATTGGCTTAGAAGACTGTGGAGAGAGTGAAACCCGCCTCTTCTGCTACTGTCTTCATGGTGAGAGGTATAAAAAATAATTTCAAACAACCAGTAGCCTATATTTTTTCAGCTACAACATATGAAGCGACTACTTTAAAAAAATTATCAAACTCGATTATACAAGCTCCAACTGATATCGGTCTTGAGATTGTAAGTCTGGTTTTAGATATGGGATCCAATTGTATAGAGTTGTCAAAGCTTTTGGGAGTCACTCCTGACGACCCAGAAATCCATTTGGGGGGAAAAACATTGTTTTTTATTTTGATCCACCACATCTACTTAAAGCAATGAGGAATAATTTGATGAAATACGATTTTAAATGGGATGATCAAACTACATCTTGGGCAGATATTGTTGAATTTTTTGAAAAAGATAAATCATTTAAATAAACTGGCACCAAAATTAACGAAGTCGCATATAAATCCAACACATTTCGAAAAAATGCGTGTAAAATTTGCTACTCAAGTCGTTAGTCGTACTGTTGCCACTGGAATTGAAACTCATGACCGATTAAAATCAATGCCCTCAAATGCTATGGCCACCTCAACACTTTTGTCAAATTTTGATAAAATTTTGGATATTTTCAATTCCTCGAATCTATTATCACCGAAGTATTTTAATACGCCATTTCGAGGTGAAAGCAATCAAATAAAATTTTTAAATGATATGCTGAAATTCTTGGATAAGTTGGTTGTCTACAATATTGAAAAAAAAAGGAAAGTTCCAGTAAAATTTATCAACTGTTGGAAGATTACAATCCAGGCATTATTAAAACTATGGCCAATTCTTCATTCCAGGGGATTTCAGTTCATTCTAACAAGACGATTGAATCAGGACTGTCTTGAAAACTTTTTTGGCCATATAAGACAACAACATGGAAATGCGGTCAATCCAACGCCGATACAATTTATTCGTGCTTTTAAAAAATCTTTTGGTTTTAATTTGATACATATAGACAACATGAACTGTGCAGAAGACTTTGATACCGTAATCACAAAACTATCTGATTTTTCATCACCAACCACTGTAACAACTTTTCTAAATCCTGACATCGGAAACAGTTTCCGGATTGATTCATGCGATTATCGTAAGATGGAATTACCTGGACAAAATGCGTTTAAATATATATGTGCATGGTTATCTAATTGGACAGTGTCTTAAAATTCACAATTGTCAAATCTGTCGCCATTTTGTTACTGAATCCAACAAATTGGACGATTCAAATATATTTCTGCGCTTGAAAGCATACAATACTCAAGACAATACTTTTGGGAGTTTGAAAACACCTCACGAAACTTTTTATAATTTCATTTATAAGTTAGAAAAAATCTTTATTGACAATATTGAATCGTTCATGTCAAACCTTCCAGGAAACACTCCATAGTTTATTTCAGAAAATTCAATATACACATCCATGCTTGAATTTTCCCACTGAACATCTTTTAAGATTGTATATCAGATTGCGTATATACCATCTTTTAAAAGCAAACAATCAATCATTTAGATTCGCTTCACCCAAAAATCGAAAAATTAATATTTTATTGAATCTATAGTGTATTTGATAGATATATTTTGATATGTATTGTGAATTTTAAATTCACCACGATATAAAAATATTATGTATTCCTGTTTTGTTGACATTTAGATAAATTACACTCAATCAAGAGTTAAGTGTTTTGGTCTTGAGACTTTATAAATTATTGTCCCAAAAAAGATTAAAATATATGTAGCATGGTGTATTATACAGGGTGTTTCCTAACCTCTGTGACAAAATGGAAGGGGTGATTCTTCGCTTAATTTTAAGACGAAAATGTGGTATAACTTTTTTTCAAATTTCGCTTTGTTTCCAAAATACAGGGTGTTTAATTTTTTTTTTGATTAGTTTTTTATTTTTAATTAATTTATCTTTTACTCGATTTTGTTGAAGTTTGGTAACGGTATTTATAGTGATAACGGGCTCATTTTGCCATGAACAAATAAAAATTATCGAATACAGTGGCGTCCCGAGCGGCACTTCAACCAATATTATTGGGAAAAAAATGTACGCCACTGACTTTTTGTGTCATTTTCATTTTTTTCTCAGGTTATTCAACTAAAAACGCAACTTTTTGATCTCTTGAATTTTTATCGTATCTTGCCTAATTTTTGAGATAAACCACCTGGACTTCACAAAAATAACAATATGATGCAAAGTAGGCTTTTTGCTTCGATCCATGGCAACCAAATTATTTGTTTTCTTCATGACATTTGCCTACTGTATGAAAAATCAACAAAATCGAGTAAAAGATAGATTAATTAAAAATAAAAAACTAATCAAAAAAAAAAATTAAACACCCTGTATTTTGGAAACAAAGCGAAATTCGAAAAAAAGTTATACCACATTTTCGTCTTAAAATTAAGCGAAGAATCACCCCTTTCATTTTGTCACAGAGGATAGGAAACACCCTGTATACAATAATAAATGTATTTAAAAGCAATATGGCATTTTGTTTTATTTTCTTTTAATTTCTTTACTTCATTTTTCATCTATCAGCTCAATTTAAAAGGTATTTATCTTCAAAGTCTTCATCCTTAGTCATCGCATGTGGACAGCGATAACGTTTAAATACTATCTCACCATTGACCAAATTTCAAAACACTTTCCGAAACAATTACAAATTATCAAAATGAATAAATGCATGAAATATAAAATAATAATTATTTCTACGACAAAATCAAAATCAGGTGAATGCCGGACCTGTACGCAAACATACGTAAGTAGTAAGGGAAATGGCAATCTGGTTATCGCCGAACTAAAGTTGTGAGCGGCAACACCGTTTACTTCTCGTTTAAATGTCCAAGGTCAATGAAACGGGTCCTGAAAGATCAAAGGAATTCCGCCGGGTGTCCTCTCTTATTATTTCTACTCTTTGCCTCAACTTAGAAATACCAAATCTGGTGCACATTGTAAGTGTACCAAGAACATTAATCGACAGTAATTGGAATTCAATTGAGACATTCTAACGGGTTGTTAAGGGATGATGTGCCCTTAAAAGAATTTTTAAACCCGTCGACAGACATGAAAAATCATTATACACCCTGAATATCTATACGACAATATTTCAACCACATATTCTACGCTCCAAAATAGAAATAAAACTTCATATCAACAAGTATCCACAAAATCTTCGTTTTCAAGATAAAGATGTCCTAAACAACACCTTCGCGTCCAATTCCTTCACCCTTCACAATATCCAAAAACAAATAGCATATTCGTCATTTCTGTAAAACTAAATCCTTCAGACATTTTGAAAAACTAAAATTCAAATAATTTGAAATGTAACTAATAATTTTTCAACACCTTATTAATTTATCCTCGCCTTGGCAAATACTCACTGTAACATTTACTGTAAACAAAGTCCAAACACACAATGTAATATTTTTTTGCTACCACAAAATATTCGGAATACAAAAAAAAATCTACCGGGAGTATTGCGACGGTGCTGCCAACTTAAAGTGGTTTAGACAAACATCGAGAGCATTTTTTATTCTATCTTCAAACATAGCGAAATAAATTGGATATTCTGGTGCGGCATCGAGAAAAATGCATTAAATATCATATTACAAAGAAAATTGCGTACCGAAACTCTCAGCAAAAACACGGATTTACCTGTGATAGCCTAGCCAGATGAACACGACTACCTGATTTCCGAAACCTGTGAAGATAATTGAATGAAATTTGGTACAGTTACTAAACTTTTTACAGTCTATCTGATAAACCAAAACTCATTATTGTATTACCTTCACGACTGGTTTGAGAAAAATTTGCATCAAATTTTTAAGTTGTTAATTTCTAGTAGTTTTGCATAAAATTTCGAAAATCAGAAGTTCTCTACACAAATAAGGTAATCTTCTTGTGACTCGCTTAGACGCATCATTTCTGAGAAAAATACATTTGAAAATTTTGTTATACACAGCTTTTAGTGAACAAAAGTTATAAAATTCAGCTTCATCAATAACTGTCCGAAGACGATTATGAAAGACGAGTTGGATTTTGTATGTGGGTATTGGAGAAATGTGCTGATAATGAACACTTTTTAAACTCAGTTATGTTTACTGACGAATGTACAATTAAATTAAATTAATCGGCATAACTTTCACTATTATTCTGATTCCAATATTGTTCATAATCAACATAGATGGTCAGTGATTGGGCCGGAATAATGGGTCAATATTTAATCGGTCCTTACTTTTTTAAAGAACATTTAAATGGAAGGTTGTTTTTAGAATTTCTGATAAATCAATTTGTCAGTCTCATTACAAGACATTCCATTGGACAAAAGAGGAACTATGTGGCTCCAAATGGATGGAGCTCCTGCGCATTTTCATCGTGCGGTCAGAGAATATTTAAATGATCGTTTTCAAAATCAGTGGATTTTCAAGCTTGGCCACCAAGGTCACCCGACGTGACGCCACCGGATTTCTTTTTGTGGGGATACATAAGAGGAATCGTTTATAACACACCAGATGATATGAAGCAACGCATCAGAGAAGCTTTCCGAACCGTAAGCCAAATGTTGCTGGAGGTTTTGGAAAAAGGATACGTTTTTGTTTAGAGTCGGATTGTCGTCATTTTGAACACTTGCTATGAAAAATTGTTTGTTGTATTTCCACCATGTTTTTATCTTTGTTCATAATTCAAGCCAATAGGTTAAATTAGCTTACATAATTAAGTCTTCGTCTTACTTGAAAACGTGAAGAACTAGCTATAGGAAGGTATAATAATATTCGATAGACAATCAAATTTTACATCTGTTGTTGACATAAAATACAGGGCGTGCCATTTAAATAAAACAAGTTATTACCGTTTAAAGATAATGATTATTTAACCATAATTTTTAGACACTCTGTATAGGTTATCAAAAGTTTCATAAGTGTGACATCAATCTTGATCAATTGGTAGACTTGATTATTAATTTGGTAAAAAAAAGAAAACAACAGCTAAGAAATTAGGCATTATATTGAATACTACATTTTGGCAAAATTGAAGATATTTCAAAAACCATAAGGTTTAGGTGTATTGAACCTCAATTGAACTTACCTTAATTAAGATCATACAAGCCAAAAATCAAATAATATACAAGGTATTCCATATAAAAAAATACAACTTTGATACGTTTCGTGTTTTAGGGACACCCTGTAAACATGAAAATATTTTCAAAATGTAGCCTTAAAGGGTCCCTATCCATCCAGGAAAAAAACTTCTTTGAAAGCAGCCATAATGTTTCGTGTCGAATAACGTGAATAACCCTGTATAGGGTGTGCCATTTTAAAAAAAGTGAGTCATGTCAATAACTTTGACATTTGACAGTACAGAAAATATTTGACTCAATAGCACAAAACTTCACGAAAAACCCTACAATTCCTTTTTTTGTTCGACCTTTTAGCTCAAAAACTAAATATTCTACAGCCTTTTGAAAGTGTCACAAATTAAATTGATAGCACCGTACAAGACCTTTTACCTCCGGATCTCGATCAACGATTGGGGTTCTGTCGATTCATTACCGAATAAAGACAACAGAATGGGAATTTTGCATAGCAAATTTTATTTACTGACGGAGCATGTTTTACAAGAAGTGGTGTAACAAACTCACATAACGTACATGTTTATGCTGATAAAAATCCGCATGCCATAAAAGTAACTAATTATCAACATGAGTTTAGGATTGATGTGTGCATGGGTCATGGGTCAGGAATCATTGACAATTTTATTATCCATTCATCATTGTACCGTCATGGCTTGATGTTGTGGATTATTTAGAACACTTACAAAAGAATCTGCTAGATTCATAAGAATATCTGCCATTACAACTTCGACGAGTCATGCATGTACCCAGCAAACATGCCTCGACGGCAATGTAACTTTTTAGTAATGGCATTGCCTGCAATTCTTATTGTCAATGTACAGGCAGTTATCACCTGAGAAGTATCAATTTGGTACTCCGGCTGTTGTTTAGCCGCAAGGCATTTTGCCATGATGGATAGGTGATGGCAAAACACTACTTCACCATCAAATGGCAAGAAGTGAAAAAAAAACGCCACCAATTCAGTGCATTATATCTATTGTCATATTTCAGTTCTAATGTAGGAAAAATGTGGCTAGGTTAGGTTAGGTTACGAAGGGTATGCCCTGCCCCACAGTGTCCTGCTCCGCATTGCTTTTACTCGGAGGCCAAATTGCCCATTATGATCCCTTTTTTGAAGAGGTGTCCCCTCGGTCTTAACCTGCAGCTTTTCTCTGCATCGTTCTAAACCATCCCATGGTTTTTACGAAGCTCAGAATTAGCACGATGTATGGTTCTACCTTTTGTAGCTCACCGTTCACGATCTGAAAAATATTGTATAAGAGAGACTCTCCAATTTTCAACCGTTAGCTCGTCGTAATTGGTAGTCAGAATTAAATCTAACACCTCTTTCCTAACCCTGTTAACAAATGTTGGTACATCCCCCCTATTGCATATTACAAGGTCGGTGATTAGTATAAAGTCCAAAATTGACTCACCTCTGTTATTAATGTCACTGCTGCCCCACTGCGTGTGATGACCATTGGCATCGCAGCCTATCACCAACAGCTTTCCTTTCTTCTTGGCGTGGTGAACTAGAGTTCGAATGCTGTTGGTGGTGGTTCAGGTTCTTCATATGGCATGTATGTGGACGCTACAATAAGCGGTTGCTCATTCTTTTGCTCGCATGTTACCACTGTCAAGTCACCTGTACTGTGCTGTGAGGATAGGCTAAGATTTAGTGTCCGCTTTGCAAGTATACAGGTTCTCATTTCACTTACCGACGGAGAATGCTATAGATGTTAGTATTTCGCTTTTAATCCTTGAAGTTTGCCTCTATTGAGCCATAGCTCGCGATGTCTACTTTATTCTCCGTCATAAACAGCACCAAGTCCTCCAATGCCGCTTCGCAGTGATGCAGATTAATTTGCACTGCTTGCAGCTTCAGGCTTCTTGGCGCCATCTTTCTTGTCCTTGGGAAGCCTCGCTTTCAGGGTGCCTAGCCCGAACTTGATGTTCCCGTTGTTGCTCCTCAGTATCTCGAAGGTATCGTCCTCCACCGTGCAGACGATCCCCTTCCCTGGCACTCGCACTTTGTCGAAGAGATAACTCTCCAGCTTTGTGTGTCCAGACCCTTGTTCTGCTTGTCGATGATCTTTAGTATATGTTCATCGCTCGCCGGAACCGGAGGCGGAATCCACACTGATATCAATCGACGCAGGGGCAGCTTCGAGACTGGTATTACTTCGAGTTTGGCTCCCTTTCAGATTTCGCCGGAGCCCCTGACTACACGCTTAAGAAAGTCAATTGACTTTCCGTTGTTACAGCCGACATTTTTGACTTCTTTCCTGCTAGGCAGCCCGTCGAAGCTGACCCCCTCGTTCACGCTCGGCTCGTCTAGCTCGAGTATGGCGTCCAATATCCTCGCTTCCACTTCGAGCCACCTGTCGGCTGCAATTTTGCCATCGAAATCTTATCGATCCACGATGGCCACTTGTAGCTCTTCTGGCGTATCGAAGCTTCTGGAGTTCTTGGGCTTCTTCGCGGTGTTTTGTTCTTCCTCGCTGGAACGCATCCGGTTTTGCATTTTCCACCCAGAAGCTGGGGGATTTTGCTCCTCCGGTACTTTCACAGCTGGGGATGACACCGCTTCAGACCTTACCAGCGGCCTCCGCTTTGGCTCACGATTCAGCTTTCGCTGTTGCTCTTGCCTCTGCGGTGCCTTTTCCGGTTCATGTTGCTTTAACCCTTGCTTACGCTCGAATTTTGCAACCATTTTCCGGTTCTTCTTGATGAAGTCTTTCTCTTTCTTGGATAGTTTTTCATCCTACCTTCCTTCCATCTTCCTAAGATAGTTCTTGGCGCTCTTATAGCTATGTCTAGCTTTTTGCGCCGAGGTTCTAGCCTCAGGCTCCGGTTTTTCTGAGGTTGACTGTTCCCCAGGGGTTAGAGTTGTGTCTTCCTCTCCCCGAAATCTAGCCTGTCTCCGAATCCTCCATTTCGACGGTTCTGCCTTTTGATGACAAGTCATCTTCGGCCGCTGAGTCGATACGGAGATTTTTCAACTGGGTTTGAATGCCAAGTTGGTTGACTTTTACCGTATCCTCCGGTTCACAGTCGTTCTCCGCTATGTTCTGACCAGTCGCATCCACTGACGCCCCAGCCTGGTTCTCCACCGGGTTGTCTGAACAGTCGTTGGCTGACGACTTCAGAGAGCCTGTCCGCTCACTTTCTGCCGCCGTTGCCGAGCTTCCGAGTAGCCCGGCTTCTTCCTCCCAGGTTGTCCCCTACATAGTGGTTGTTATCTCGGGGTCCACCCCCATCCCCAGCCTGTTGTTTCGCGGAAAGGGGAGATGTGGGAGTCCCTGTCCTGTTGGGTTTTCCCTTTCTCCCCCGTCCCACGCTATCTATAGGAGTTACAGGCTCCCCTAAGGGTATCTCTCTTGGTCTTGTCTCCCCCCATCAACCTGTCCGGCATGGGTGACCCCACCAGTAGCCCAGTAACTGAGCTACCGCCGGCATAGCCATAAGGATCGCTGAGACTCGCAAGCCCCCCCTCCCCCGCCCGTCAGGGTCATCGTCCCTGACGTCAAGGCGGAGACACCACGAGGAAAAAAAATGTGGTTAGGAATACAATAATTAAAACTAGATGTCATTCATTGTGTTTTTCTGTTTGTTCTCCACATTTGCAAGGCCTTCAAGGACAACATGAAATTGTTGACAGGAAGTGGATTAGCCTTGACTGAGTCTGCAATAAAAAAAATTGAGATTTCATTTTCAAGTGCTCAAATGGCACATTTTAGCAATGTATGTTGAGGTAATAAACGCCTAACTATGCTTCATACCATTGTTGATATAAGTACAGTACTTTGGTCAAGTTTATTAGATGATACATAATCATCTATATAAATAGTTAAATATAAAACGTCAAATTCTTACCACAAATAAGTCGAATGATACAAGTAAAAACATGAAAGGGAGGCTTTTTATTTCATCCTGCCCACTGTCCAGTTGAGTACACTTTTAAATGTTTATAACTGAGCCAAGTCGTGATCAATGAGTTCGGACATAACCCTTATTTTCTAGCATGTAGCTCTTTGTGTTCTTTTCTCAACAAGTTTTAATCAAATGCACGAATAACCACCTATACTGTGAATTAATTTCTTTCAATTCAATACGTACTTACCTTTTTTTTCAACACCCACTGCACGAATAAACATGTCATCAAACTTTGAAACGAACAAATACTGGGATCTGTGTATGCGCATTTGTCAAATGTCTATTGTGAACAGAAAATATTTCACGTTAAACCTTCGCAATTATTTTCATCAAGAGTATCCAAACAGATGGATCGACAAAGGTAATGACGCTCCTGTAAAATGGCCACCACGCTCACCGGATATAACTCCTTCGGATTATTTTTATGGGGCTCTTAAAAAACGGCATATTCCAGACCGAATAATAATGAAGAAGAATTGTGGGAAAGAATTCAAAATGCAGTCGACATATTAAAAAACATTGATGCAAAGAGTACATTCAAATCTCTTACGTCGTATGTTTATGATATTTAAATTATGTTTTATGTGAAAAATAAATTGATTAAAAATTCCAGTAGTTTCTATCAAAAATTTCATCTTCAAACATAACAAACAAATCGGATATTTCGGTGCAGCATCGAATATTAAAAACCGAAATATCTCGAAAATGGCTCACTTTAGGGGATTTTATCAAGAGTACCTTCTTTGGTCAGGCAATTATTCCCTTACTAAAAAAAATTGAAAACTAAACAGCCATGGCGATTTTAAATCATAGGAAGTGCATTGTATAGCGCCCTCTAA
Organism: Orchestes rusci; assembly: GCA_958502075.1. NCBI lineage: Eukaryota > Metazoa > Arthropoda > Insecta > Coleoptera > Curculionidae > Orchestes > Orchestes rusci. Next base: position 73,307,413 of record OY293303.1, read on the forward strand.
CGGCCACAGTAAAAAAGTGTCCATATTCGGGTTCTTCATCCCAAAAAAACCCCGGGTACTATTTTTTAAAGTAATACGTTAAAAAGTATTCATATATTTGAAAAAAAAAAACGATTTTTATCTTTTAACCTCACAAACCCAGTATCCCGAGAACGGAGCAACTTCGGACTAAGTTAGTTGCTTTATTTTGACCTCCGGATTCAATTCATCAATCAAAATTTACTTTATTGTCAAGATTAAAAATCTGTGGACAAAGTATCCTAAGCTAAGCGTTTATGTGGTAAGATTTTGTACAGGGTTATTGATTATAAATGCCCCCATCTAACTTTTTAATTTGACGTTTTAGAAAAAACTGTTCCAAATGAAAGTTTCATGATTGAAAATGAAATGTTTAAAAAAACCTGTTTTCACATATGCAAGGTGTTCCAAAAAGTCTGGGCGTGGTCTAACTTTCGAATTGATACCCTATTTTTTATTTGATGTTTGGATTCTCCTTCAAATTTTAATCATTTTTTATGTAGCATATCCTATACCTAAGTTTGATGTATATAAAGATATTTGATATTTTATAAATTAAATAATACTAATTCATTGCTATAAAAAAGTGAAATATATCTATGGTTTCGAAGTATTGACGTGATTGTGTGTGTAGGATATACCAAAACTTCTCTGATTTTAAATTGATACCCAAAAAATGAACTAAAAAAAATAAAATAACGTCTTATATAAAGAAAAATCTTTTGAATCAAATGCAGAACTATTTATACTTTCATACTTTTACACTTTAAAAGTACTTAATGACGTGACATTTTCGTCAATACGAGCGCCAATAATTCGAAATCATAGATATATTTGACATTTTCACAACAATAAATTATTATTATTCAATAAATAAATATCAAATATCTTTTTATACATATAACTTAGTTATAGGATATGCTACATAGAAAATGTCAAGAGTTAAAAGGAGAATCCAAATATCAAATAAAAAATATTGTATCAATTTGAAATAAGAAAGTTGGACCTCGCCCAGACTTTTTGGAGCACCCTGTATATGTGAAAACAGGTTATTTAAAAAGTTCATTTTCAACCATGAAACTTTTATTTGGAACACCTTTTCCTAAAACGTCAAATTAAAAAGTTGAGGGGGGGGGGGCATTTATAATCAATAACCCTGTACAGCCATTAAGAGACCTGTATATTGACATAAGTCAACAATGTCAAAAATCCTAAAATTTCGCCTAACTGTGTCCGCCCTAATAACCTATTGTATTTATACAAATGAAATCAAAATGATTTTTATTCAGTTGGATAAAACTTACATTTTTTTTCAGTGAATCAAATTTTGGATATAGGAAAATTTCGATCACTCTCAATTATCTGCACAATTCTTGTCAATTATATTTGGATATACAAACTGATGGGAAAATACAAAATAAGGAAGCAGATGATATCATTAAGGCATTAAAATAACGTCTTATATAAAGAAAAATCTTTTGAATCAAATGCAGAATTATTTATACTTTCATACTTTTACACTTCAAAAGTACTTAATGACGTGACATTTTCGTCAATACGAGCGTCAATAATTCGAAATCATAGATATATTTGACATTTTCACAACAATAAATTATTATTATTCAATTAATAAATATCAAATATCTTTTTATACATATAACTTAGGTATAGGATATGCTACATAGAAAATGTCAAGAGTTAAAAGGAGAATCCAAATATCAAATAAAAAATAGGGTATCAATTTGAAATGAGAACGTTGGACCTCGCCCAGACTTTTTGGAGCACCCTGTATATGTGAAAACAGGTTATTTAAAAAGTTCATTTTCAACCATGAAACTTTAATTTGGAACACCTTTTCCTAAACCGTCAAATTAAAAAGTTAAGAGGGGGGGGCATTTATAATCAATAACCCTGTACAGCCATTAAGAGACCTGTATATTGACATAAGTCAACAATGTCAAAAATCCTCAAATTTCGCCTAACTGTGTCCGCCCTAATAACCTATTGTATTTATACAAATGAAATTAAAATTATTTTTATTCAGTTGGATAAAACTTACATTTTTTTTTCAGTGAATCAATTTTTGGATATAGGAAAATTTCGATCACTCTCAATTATCTGCACAATTCTTGTCAATTATATTTGGATATACAAACTGATGGGAAAATACAAAATATGGAAGCAGATGATATCATCAAGTCATTGGACCCTTGGATTCCAGAGGACACCACAAGAGACCTTCACCAGTTCCTGTTCAAACTTAATACTGAAAACCATAAAATGATATATGGAGACATCATAAAATCATTTCACCATAACCGACGTAAGTTATGCCAATATTCACTCCTAATTAATTATTCTTTTGATTATGTAGAATATCGATGGCATTTATCTATGATGTTAGGAACATTAAAGCGAGTTTGCTTATTCTCTTCGTGAACCTATCGTTGGCTGAGCTATGTGGGCTTATGTTGTTTGGGTTAGAAATGTCGTGACTCAGTAGTATGTCATAGCGATTTTTGAATGAGCAGTGGCTTTTATTTTATCGGGCAGATAATCATGTTATGGATGTACTATACAGACTATAATAACGTATAATGTCCCAAAAAGTTGAAATCTATATTTTAAATGAAAATCATTAATTTTTTAAATATTCTGTCATATGCTTCATATGACACTATTATACAAACTTGTCTTTTCTTCTTGATGCTTCTATCTCGGTAGTAGTTCATAATAGTCATATTTTTAGATCCAAGGCTTCCATGGGAGGTGTCATTCAAAGTTACGAGATGTGAAAACTTTGATGCAGCTCTTGTTAGTTTTCATAACAGATTCCAGACATTTATCACGTGGTTCATAGAATCCGCAAATTTTATTGAACTCGATGATGAAAAGTGGCTTATCTATTACTTGTAAGTTAATAAACTTGTTAAAGACCCTATAAACGGACGTTTAATTGATTGTGATCGATTGCTTACAGATATGAAGAGTTCGTACATCCGAGAAGCGGAAACCTAATAAGAAGCCCTATTGCATTCTGCACGGTTTATAGATTTTATGCATATCCCGATAGTGTAAGACCTAGGGTGAGTCAGTTCTTCGTGCTTCCGCCGTATCAGAAAAAAGGATTTGGTTCAATTTTTTATGAGACTATCTCCAAAGATCTAAGAAATATGGCTAATGTATCGGATGTATCAGGTTTGTATAAACAGACGACTTGAACATACACATAATCCAAGAAAATAAATGCACCACTCAGTATTTACTGTAATATATAGCTATTTTGAATACATGTTAATGTATTTATGTCTTCTTAACTCTACGATACTATCAATACGAATATTTTCAGTTTATGTGGCGCTTAAAACTTGTACGAGGCTTATCTAATGTTACTGATTCAGAACCAGGCTTTGATGAGATGCATTTTTCTGAAGTTGATCTGAGTATTGAAGGTCCTCCAATAAATATAGATAGTATAGAAACAATAGCCTCGTTTACAGCGATAACACGTCTAGTTTGGTCCTATAGGACCAAGTGGGTGGGGATAGTACGGTAGGAACAATACTTCCTTCTCGCCCGTTTACACTGTCTTGCAACGCGCGAACCAAATGTGTGACCAATCAGGCCACTTTTTTTGGCCGTTGCAGGCATTTCTTCTGAATGATGTAATTGATTTCAAACTCACGCATTGTACGCCTTAGAACCAACAATGAACAAATTACATAACGTTATAAATTTGTCAATTTGCGTGGTAAATCTAGTTCCATCAAAAGTTCTGTTGTGTTTTCAACGATTGACATCGAACCAAATCCAGACCAAATTTAGTTCGGTATCTCTGCTAGCGAATACTATACCAAGAGTGGACCAGCTTAGTCCGCAACCGTTTACAACATTCGAACTATATATTTGGTTCAGATATAGTACGAATGTAGTACTTGGCCCGCGTACCAAGCTATCGGTGTAAACTAGGCTAATGTGCTTTTAGACTGTTGTCCCAGAAAAGGTCGAGCCTCATTTGACGGCTGACGGGTCTGAGCGCGCGTTACTTTCGCGCGATATTCCTTGCGAAGCAATGGCCTATGTGTGCGCGCGATGCATGTTGGGTTGCATGTTTCTCAAGGACGAAGCTAACTTGAATGCATTAGCATTATTGAGATTGAGATGTACGAAAAAAAACTATAGGAAAAACATTTTTATGATGGTTGCGATGAGGAAGACATTTTTATTATTTCCACTTCAATAATCACGGTGGGGTTGCATGGGGTTTATATTGAACAACAATCAAATGTGAATTTGGATTTTTGGAAACTTCTATCGGTAATAATAATAATTGTGGTACCTATCCCTAATTTCCATGTCACCAAAAAGGTTCAATTTCAATGCCATCAAGGAAGCGGAATGAAAGGAGGATTAATTATTATTCTGCAGTTGGTGTTGGCCGCATATGCATGGGTCGGTCGATTTCTTGTTGATTCTTACCAAAATATGAAAGCAACTTTCGTTGAAATTTATAGCGTTTTATTATAAAAACGGACTACCCTCGCATACATTTTAGAAAGAAGTTAAAAGTTTTTTAATTTTCGAAATGTTCAGTCGTCTGAATTATTTCAGGATCATTAATTTAGGTGTTTGTATTTTTCGACGCTTTGATAAATTAATTTTTGTATAAAAAATATCATTTTGAATAAGTAATAAGTACTTCTCAGTATAAATCATCGCAATTTTTTCAACGATTCATAATAAAACCTACCTAATTCGCATAATATTTGAATAAAAATATATTCAAAGAAGTTTCACTTCATGGAGATGTTAAAACATGAATTATATGATGTAATGCGATGAGATTTTTTTTGGCAGTTATGTTTTAAACAATCTATAGTTTGAATGGTGAAGTAGTTTCAAGATAATCTTTCGCTTGATTAAAAACATTTTTTTCGATATTGAGTATGAAAAAGCATTTTTGAAAGTACACTCACCGACAATAAATTCGGGACAAGAATAATTTGAGTCGAATTGATAGCCTTATAACTAAAATCGGACAACAAATGAATACATTTGTTGTCCGATTTTAGTGAATATTGTACCAAAGTGTAGCCCTATGTCTTGAGATATTACTCTTGATTTTGGTTTTGGAAAAATACCGATGGCTTGGTCATTATAGAGGGAGGAACAGAAGCTAATTTTTTACCCTTAAGTTTTCAACACCCTGTGGAAAAATTGAGTCGCAAAATCCATCTTTATTGTGTTCTGTTGTAAAGTACAACCTTTTCTCAACAAATTGTTTTTTTTGGTCATGTCAATATCCGCTTTTTTAGAGAATATACAGATGTTCAAATAAAATACTGCAGTTTTTCGATATTTTATCATCAATGAACAAAAACATTCTTATAGACTTGCATGAAGTTTAGCCCTATGTCTTGAGATATTACCCTTGATTTCTGTTCTCGAAAAATACTGATGACTTGGTCATTATATAAGGAGAAACAGAAGCTACTTTTTTACTCTCAAGTTTTCAACACCCTGTGTGAAAATTGAGCGGCAAAATTTAGCTCCATTATATTGTGTCGTGAAGTGCGATCTTTTCTCAACAAAATGTTTTTTTTTTCATGTCAATATCTGCTTTTTTAGAGAAGATACAGATGTTTCAAGAAAATGCTGCAGTTTTCCGATATTTTATAAACAATGGATGAAACATTCCTATTTACTTACATGAAAAAAATAAAATGATTCCATATTGTCCCAATTTACCCAATGTTCCATATTGGGCAAATTGTTCACCTCGAACACTCTTTGGAGGCGGTAGTATCATGTTGTGGACTGGGATATCACTACATGGCCGTACAGATCTTGTATTTATTGAAAATGGGAAATCAAGCACATGGGATAGGTATGCTAGGATTGCTAGGTAGACATGTTCGCAATAGACATCCTGAAACCTTGCCTGATTTGCGAGAAGCCGTTCTTGAAAAATAACAAATATTTCTCAAGAGGCATCAAAAGCATGCCATTCGCATGGCAGAAGTCATAGGGATACGATGTGACAATACGCGCTATTAATTTAAAAACATTTTGTTCATGCAAATCTATGAAAATGTTTTCATTAATTGTTGGTGAAATATCGACAAACTGCAGCATTTTCTTTAAACATCTGTATCTTCTTTGAAAAAGCAGATATTGACATGACCAAAAAAAATTTTGTTGAGAAAATATAGCACTTCACAACAGAAAATGATGGAGCTAGATTTTGCCGCTCAATTTTTCCACAGGGTGTTGAAAACTTAAAGTAGCTTCTGTTCCTCCCTGTATAATGACCAAGAGTTATATCTCAAGACATAGGGCTACACTTTGGTACAAATTTCACTAAAATAGGACAACAAATAAAAAAGTTATAAGGATATCAATTTGACTCAAATTATTCTTGTCCCGAATTTATTGTCGGTGAGTGTACATGCAACGAGATAATTATAAGTAATTGACAATACTACTTGGTTAATAAAATATGGAAAGTATAATTAATCTGTGGTTTAATATAGTTCCTATTGATATTATATAAATATCCAGTTATTGATTGACTTTGAGAATATGATATTATGGAGTAGATCTATATTATTATTTAATGATAGTTGCGGTACCTACCTATCAATCTTTTTGTGTTAAACCAAGCTTTATCAGTGTTTCAGAATGTTCATCTGTATCTGTGTTTCATTAATATTGCGAAAAGGGTGAGTTTCCCCACTTAAAAATAATAGGAAAACTTTATATAAAGGTGTGTCCGGAAATGCTTCGTTACAGAGCTACAGGGTGTTGAAGTTTTATTTTTATTTTTGTTTTTTCTAAATAATATTTGAACCAATGTCTATATTTCCATAAAAATCGGTATTTGAGGGTTTCTTTTTATGCGGAATTCGAATTTTATCTCAGTTTGGCTCTAACTTGTAGAGGGCGCCACCTACACTCATTTGTCCTGACATGTACAGCCATAACTTTTTTGGACGTAACCGTATGACATATTTGAGTGAAAAAACATATTTCTCCTTTATTTTTATGCAAAAAAGACATACTTGATAGAAGTCGCTACGTGCCACCATTTTCGAGATATTTAGATTTGAAATAATCGATACATGTGATAATGAAATTATGGCCGAGCATTGTGTTTCATTGATAGTGCCAAAAATACAGGATAAGTTTCCTCACTTGAAAATAAAAAGACAATTTCATATAAAGATGTTTCCGGAAATGCTTCGTTACAGAGCTACAGGGTGTTGAAGTTATTATTTAATTTATCTTTTTTCAATTTTTTTATTTGTTTTTGTTTAAATAATATTTGAATAAGCGTTGTCGATAATATTACACAGAAGTTTAGTTTTATCTTTTTCACTGAAAATATGAAGCATTAATGCGTAATATGTGATAACTTCTTGCGGATTACCTTCGCCATAATTTCAAAATCCCATGTATTAATTATTTCAAATCCAAATATCTCGAAAATGGTTCGTCGTAGCGACTTCTAACAAGTATGCCTTTTTTGCATAAAAATAAAGGAGAAATATGTTTTTTCACTCAAATATGTCATACGGTTACGTCCAAAAAAGCTATGGCTGTACATGTCAGGACAAATGAATGTAGGTGGCGCCCTCTACAAGTTAGACCCAAACTGAGATAACATTCGAATTCCGCATAAAAAGAAACCCTCAAATACCAATTTTCATCGAAAGATAGACATTGGTTCAAATATTATTTAGAAAAAACAAAAATAAAATTAAAACATCAACACCCTGTAGCTCTGTATCGAAGCATTTCCGGACACACCTTTATATGAAGTTTTCTTGTTATTTTCAAGTGGGGAAACTCACCCTGAATTTTTTCGCAATATTAATGAAACACCCTGTATACAGGGTGTCCGGAAATGATGAGCAGAAAATTCAGGTGTGAATTCTAGACAAAAAATAAACGCTATCTCTTCCCATAATATTTTTACGAAAATTGATTATTAACGGAGTTACAGGGTGTTAAAGTTGCATTTCATTTGCAGTTTTTTTGCAATATCTTTTGCCACGCTCATAATATTTTGACGAAATCTCGTATTTGGGGCTTTATCGGGATGAGGATTTCAAATTTGTCCACCGTTTTTTCGCATTTTGTAGAGGGCGCCACATACGAACATATACTTCGATTTGGATAGTCCCAACTTTTTTGTGCTACACTGTATGTGACTTTTGACCAAACATTTTTAATCTTTCAACCTTTTGACATGAAAAAGGGATACTTCTTTTGTTGCGATAAATCGAAGCGTTTTCCAGAAAAACGCTGAGATAACTTTGCTTGCATGTGGTGATAACGAAATCATTTTAATTTATTTTCAACCTTGAACATAGCATGCTTTGGAAACATGCGCTATAGTTGCCGTAGAAACAAGTTCCGGTAAAATTAGTCTTGAATGTTGGTGATTTTTTGAAAATTTGTTGTTACGCTGATGGTGGTCAATGACAAAAATTCTGAAAATAAAAAAAATTGAAAAATGTGAAAAATTACCAACTGACAAAACTAATTCCGATCAAATTTGTGTCTACGGCAACTTATAGCGCATAATTCCAAAGCATGCGATGTTAAAAGTTGAAAATATGTTGAAATAATTTCGTATTCATCACATACAAGCAAAGTTATTTTAGCGTTTTCTCGAAAACGGTTAGATTTATCGAAATAAAAGTGGTATATCTTTTTTATGTCAAAATGTTGGGACAATAAAAATATTTACTCAAAAGTCGCATACAGTGTAGCATAAAAAAGTTGGGACCTTTCCAATCAAAGTATAGGTTCCTATGTGGCGCCCTCTACAAAATACGAAAAAACGGTGTGCAAATTTGAAATCCTCATCCCGATTAAGCCCAAAATACGAGATTTCGTGAAAATATCATGAGCGTGGCAAAAGGTATCGCCAAAAAACTGCAAATAAAATTGAAGTTTAACACTTTGTAACTCCGTTAATATAATAGCACTTATTTTCGGTCTGGAATACTCCCCTGATTTTTTTGCTCATCATTTCCGGACACCCTGTATAGTCTTAAAATTATTTCAGTATGTTGACAAATGATTAATAAATAACAGCCATTTTTTTATTCAGTCGATTTATTTTTCTTATTTTTTAAGATTTTTATTTGTTTCTCCTTACAGCAGCTGTCGTCTGGATAGGGATTTTTGAAAGCGTTCTCTTATTTTTCTTCCTCTTGTTTTGACCTGTACCTATATATTAAGTGTATTTTGATAAATTATTGAAGTATTTATAGAATATGTCCATTATATAAATAAGTGTATTTTAATAAATGATTGAAGTATTTATAGAATATGCCCATTTGTACATATGGTATGGTTTTGAGGAACAGACAGTTCAGTGTTCACCTCTAAAATTTAAAAGCAGGTTCGATAAAAATCATGCTAGTTATAACCCTAGGTACTTTACCTACCAGATATAATAATGATAGTAGAATCTATGATTATAGCCATATTTCACCCAAATTTTGCCTCTACACCATAACCACCGGAAACAATAAAAATAGGCGTTAAACACATAAACATATATGCAAGATCTACGTTATTTGAAGTTCAGAAAGCATCAACAAAGCAAAATTCTACTTAACACTACGTCGCAACATGCAATAATTTAAAATCAATGTGTACCACGTGTAGGTCAATTTCTCCATCAAATAATCATTTTTTTTCTTTGAAAAGTCAGTAAATTTTAAATATTTGTGAGTAGTACCTGTACACTTTCTACTTTATTCACAATTAAAATTTACCTAAGTACATATTGAATTGGTAGCACGGTATAGCCACCAATAATTTGAAGGAATGCATTCAACATCAACCCTCGTAATAATATCATTCTGTCAATTTACTCACCTTTATACAGGGTTATTCACGTTACTCGACACGAAACATTATGGCTGAAGTATCAGATTTTGAAGAAGTTTTTTTTTCTGGATGGATAGGGACCCCTTAAGGCTACATTTTAAAAATATTTTCCTGTTATACAGGGTGTCCCTAAAACACGAAACTTATCAAAGTTGTATTTTTTTAAATGGAATACCTTGTATATTATTTTATTTTTGGTTTGTATGATCAAAATTAAGGTAAGTTTGATTGAGGTTTAATACACCTAAACCTTATGGTTTTTGAAATATCTTCAATTTTGCGAAAATGTAGTATTCATTTTAATGCTTAATTTCTCAGCTGTTGTTTTCCTTTTTTTAACCAAATTAATAATCAAGTCTACCAATTGATCAAGTTTGAAGTCACACTTATGAAACTTTTAATAACTTATACAGGGTGTCTAAAAATTATGGTTAAATAATCAATATCTTTAAACGGTAATAGCTTGTTTAATTTAAATGGGATACCCTGTATTTTATGTCAACAACAGATGTAGAATTTAATTATCTATCAATTATTATTATACGTTCCTATAGCTAACTTCTCACGTTTTCAAGTTAAGCGAAGAAAAAGATAAAAAATAGGTTTCTCATTAACACCAATAGATGGAGATGCCGTCTCCAAACCCTCGTTAGGAACATTATTTCACCTATGGTATTTTGACAACTTCTATTATTATTTCCTCAAAGTTGTCAGTTATTGATTAATATTTTCAATTACTAATCGATATTTTGCGCATTTTGGTTTTGACTTATATGGGGATTTTCGATTACGGAGGTGATCACCGCAAATTGAGTATCTTCATTTCCAGTCACAGGTTTCCTTTTGATGGGTTTTTCATACTGAACACTTCCAGTTTCTCTAAATTGTGTTAACAGTCTCTCAAATACTGCCTTATTTGGATGGTTTCTGTTTGGAAATCTTTCAGAGTAAACTCTTGATGCTAAGAGGCACACAAGCTATTGCTAGCACTAATAGAATGATATACAAGGTATTCCATTTAAAAAAATACAACTTTGATACGTTTCGTGTTTTAAGGACACCCTGTATTACATGAAAATATTTTTAAAATGTAGCCCTAAAGGGTCCCTATCCATTCAGAAAAAAAAATCTTTGAAATCAGATACTTTACTCATAATGTTTCGTGTCGAATAACGTGAATAAAACTGTATATTTTGAATTCAGCAAAAATTCATCAAAGTAACATACAAAGCGTGACACCATATCGTGACTCAGAACCTGAAAACGTCAAAGCACCAGAAACAGCTGATCTCTTCTTCCCGTGCTAGAATTGCAACGATGCAAAAATGCCTGTCGATACGGATACGCACATATTGGCAACCGTGCCCAAACTTCAGCTGTCAAATGAGGCTGGACCTTTTCTGGGACAACAGTCTAAAATCGGCTAATGAATGTTTGTATTACGTTTTTTATTTTATTTGGTTGATTGTTTCTATTGTTCAATGTGAACTGTGATATTAATTTCGTTGTTTCATTTTGGGCGAATATTTTTATCAATTTAGTTTTTTCTGTGGTGGTTCAAAGATAATCAGAAAAGTATTTTTCTGAGTTCGTCTGACATTTCAGTATGTTGGATGGGTAGGTTTCTAGCCTGCCTCAAATTAGGATTTCATGTTTTTCACTTTTTTTGATATCTGCCCCTTTGTCATATCATAATATGTATTAATAATGTAAAGCTCTGTACCGGGTGCCTCCTAAGAATGGCTCTCGGCTGTATCTCGGAAAATATTAGTCATATTGTCTGCGAAAGAAAAATAGCAAAGTGGCCAGGAGAAATTGCTGGAAATTATTGCCAATTTTCAAGAACGGCCGCTAGAATGCGCAATTGATATGGCCAATCAGAAAATGAGATTGTCACAATGTTTTGCATAAGTGAAAAGAAAAAAAAAATGCAATCTCCATCTTCAGCAAGTTTGGGATTTTTTGTTTGTTTGAACCATTTTGCCCCGAGTGACACAATAAAGTGTTGTGAGCAGGCTAGATCTGTTTTTATTAGAATGCCAATAACTCCGGGATAATTGGAATCAAACGAATCGAGGCTCATGTAAAAGAGCGTTCCTTACTATATATTCTACCGTATGAATAATAATAATTATATGCATTTGACAGCAGACGCTGGGGGCGCTGTTTTAGAACTTGACAAACATAAGAAATAAAATAAATAAATTATCGTTTATTAATCATTGCTATACAAAAATTGACAAAAAATACGTAGAAAGATGATCGTTTCAAGTTAATATTATCATATATTTCTAATAACAAATGGAATTTAAATATTAAAATATACGGACGTACAATAAATAAAAATAAGTACATATTTCACATTACAATTTACAATGTTAGACGTAAGGAGAATAAATTATACCGTCTATTTCACAACAGTTCGAGCAAGAGAATCAATGAATGTGCGTGATTCACACTTGAAGGCTCTGACATCAGTGGAATCTTCAACACAATTCGGGAGAGAATTACACTCGGATAAACCTTTATGAAAAAGATTGTTATGAGTTTTTGCCAGACGACTCGGTACATAAAAGTCATTCACACTTCTGGTTCTATACTCATGAATCTCATTTATATATTTGATATCTTTATATAAATACTCAGGTACTAATTTGTTTCACTTGAAATTCCGCACGCCATTATCTCGGAATATGAAATATTTGATTTCTATAAAGAGGTGTCAATGTATGCGGTCAAGTAGTTATTTTTGACAGTTGAAAAAATTCGACGCCTACTAGTATAGACTTGAGCGTCGCGACGCGTCAAAAATATTAATCGATTGCTGGGACTTTAAAATTACGCTCACGCAAAAGTACTTGTTATTTCTTAACTTTTTTGTTATTTAGTCGAACTCACTTATCTCACTCAGTTCTGCGTTATAACGGTTTATAATAAACATTTCATGATTGACAAAATATGCAAAAATATGCGATAAGGGATGATTTTTACAAGAAAGCTAGTCTCAATTTTTATAGAAAGAAGTCAATGTATCGGGTCCAGTAGACATTTTACAAAGTTGAAAAAATTCGACGCCTACTTAGAGCTAAGCGTCGCGACGCGTCTAAAATATAAATCGATTGCAGGGACTTTGAAACTACGCGACAGACATGTTATTTATACTTTTTTGTTATTTACTCGAACCCATTTATCGCATCTTTTGTCAATCAAGAAATGTTTACTCTAAACCGGTATAACTCAAAAGGCAGTAGAATAAATAAGTTCGAAAAAATACTGTTCTGAATCATGAATTACTCATCAATCATTAAATAATTTCCCATAAAACAAACTTATAAGTTTCCTCAAAAACTAGTTACACACTTCGAACGAGTCTACCAATTTCATACTATGCGAACGTTCTTTGCAGTTGTTATTCGTAACTATATGGTTACTGAGGTTCCTGTCAAACAATGAGTTCGTGTCAGATAATTTTTGATACAACCAGCAATATACCAATTTCAAATTTTGTACGTGATAAGTGATATAGAGTGTCAATGTAAAGGCTGTACACTTCATCAAGCAACGTTTAGAATAAAACTTGTTCTGATTCACGTCTGTCCACACCCGACTTTGATTTCCAACGCTCTATGGTGAAGTTGGATTGAAGCAACCTACTGGATATTGGACAATTTGGGCATCACACTAATCTACTCATCCAACGCGTACTGGTCCTTCAGAAAACATTATTAGTGTACAACCGTACAAATACCAGTCCCACCAAAAACATTCTGTACAAAAATAGCCGTCTCGAAGGAGATGCTTGATTATCTCTAAAAAGTGATGAAATCTCTGGCGTAGATAAAATCTACTAATAACAGGGACTTTCGCATGCGCGAAACTTTAAAGTCCCTGAGGCCGATTTATATTTTCGACGCGTCGCGGCTCGCGACACCTAGCTCTTGTAGGCACCGAATTTTTTAAACTTTGAAAAATATTCACTTGATCCAAGACACTGACCACTTTTTACAGAGATTAAGACTAGTATTTTTGACTATACTATAAACCGGTACAACTCAGAAATGAGTAAGATTGATGAGTTCGAGTTAATTATGAAAAAGTTTATAAATAACATGTACTTTCGCATGAGCGTAATTTCAAAGTCCCTGCAATCAATTTATATTTTTGACGCGTCGCTGCGCTTGGCTCTCGTTAGCGTCGAATTTTTCAAACTGTGAAAAGTATCTACTCGACCCCACATAAATGAAACACTTTTCATAGAAATTGAATATTCATATTCGTTTTCGAAACATTGGCGTGCGGACTTCAGAATAAAACCCTGTATAAAAATAAGACTCTTATATTTTATAGTTTCAGTGACATTCAGGAGATTAAATGTAGTCAACATACTATTTACAGCCGTATAATGGTTACATGACAATATAATATGTAGAGCTCTATTTTGAATTTTTTGCAACAGACTAGATTTTTCTTTGGAGATATTGAACAAAATTGTAGGACAGAATTCAAGATGTGGAGCAATATACAGTAAGAATTTCACAAAAAGCGACAAATGTTTACCTATTTTCCTTAAAAAATATAACTTTTTGGACATTTTATAACAAATATAATCATCATGAGCATTAAAATTTAAGTTTTCGTCTAACATTATCCCCAGGTACTTGATTTTCCTTTCCCTTTGCACAGCCTAACCTTTAACACATATTTTGAAATCAATATCATCAAATTGCTTAATTGTGTTGGGCATTCCAAAAATAACATATTTACATTTCTGCACATTCAGTGCCATATCAATATTTCCCAACCATGCTTAAATTGCACTCAAGTAAATTCTGATTTTCAAGCATGTTTTCAATATTCGTTCCACATATGTATAGCATTGTTTCATCTGCAAAAAAGTTACATGCTTGAATACTTCACATGCCTAGAAAAGTCATTTATACAGGGTGTCCCAGAAAGAATGGGACATACGGTAACAGCAGATTCCTCACACGAAAATATTGCGATCGCCCCGAACTTGTCTATCCCGAAAGTTGATATTAATAGAGATATAGGGTGTCAAAGTTGAATTTTAATTTTTGATTTCTTCAAATAACTTTCGAAATAATCAAGTTATATTGATGAAACTTGGTATATAGGGGTTGTTTAATATGCAAAATTCATAAACATAAAATAAGATTCAATTTTTTTAGATCAGGAAACATTGAGCATTCAAACTCATGTCAAAATTACCATGATAACGCCGTTTTCAAAGCCCCCTTTGTGAAAAAATTCCATTTAAAACCACGTTTGCATAGATTACTTCAAGTTCAAATATCTTGACAAAAATTACTCCTGGCCACTTCTACTAAGTATACCTTTTTCATGTAAATATGTTGGTGAAATCAATTTTCCAGTTTTAAAAAATGTACGAGTGTGTAAAAAAAGATATGACTATTTGAATAAGTGAAAATGTGTGTAAGTGGCGCCCCCTAGAAGTAAGAGCAGTTCAGTGCTCAGATTTGAATTTTTCATGTCAGATTACCCCCATATACCAAATTTCATCAATATAATTTGATAATTTCGAAAGTTAATCAAATTAATCGACAAGTTCGGGCCGAACGCAATATTGTTGTGTGAGGAATCTGTTACTGTACGTCCCATTCTTTCTGGGAAACCCTGTATACAGTGTGTTGCACAATTAATGGGCCATGGAAAAACTGCATATATTTTGGGACAAAATATTATGTTTGAGCTTAACAACTACCGGCCAAATCTCAATACTCACTAAGATACAGGGTGTTAATCATCAGTTTTTTCAGTTTAATTTTTAGAGATTTTGACATGTTGATCTGAAAATTGGTACACAGGGTTTTTTTTGAGAAAGAAAATCACACGGCAACAACTAGAAAAAAACTGATGATTCCATGTGATTTGCCTTCAAGAGACCCATGTGTACCAATTTTCACATCAACACGTCAAATGCTGTAGATATTATAGTTTAGTCCATTTTTGAAATATTGTTTGTTTTTTTCACATTGTATGTTTTTGTATATAGCCTGGAAGCTAAATAAACGCCTTTTTTTTCAAACATCAGAATAAGTGTTGTTTAATTTAACTTTGTGTGTTCTGTTTGTTAAATATGACTCAAACCATTTTAACACCCTTGGTATCCACAAAACTTAAAACATAGTCACAATTTTGAGTTGGTTTGATGGACGATACTATCAATAAAATAACTATAGAAGTAGTCATGATTTAAAACGAAAGATATTGGCAAAAATTCACAATTTTTTTAAAAAAACGGTGTTAGTCGACGTCGAGTTGTAGAGATCATGGAACATTTTATAGGGAAAAGTTGTTCAGCCTTTGAGTCTTATAACTTTCATCCAGGTTCTTGTAAAAAAAATCCGACTCGAACTCCTGGTACGTTCTGCGCCTCGTTCTGCGCTTGGGGGGTTGTTTCTCAAAAAATTTTTAGAGCAAAATGATCTTGATGGAAGTTATAGGGGATCAAAGGGGATCATCTGATGGCCACAGCAGTTGCGCTGTCGTTCTAGAAAATAGTTTCCAGCAATTTCTATTGGCATCTTTGATGATTTTTTTCTGCAGGCCATACGGCTAATGCTTTCCGAGATACAGCCGAGAGCCATTTCAGTGTGACACTCGGTGCAAACCTCACTTTTCATTTTTTTTTGTTCGAGAATGTTATATAACCAGTGACATTAGAAGTGTTACATCGACTTATTTCCCATAAGACTCAACGTAAAAATGACCGGATACAAAGCTTCATATCTCCTTTGAAAAAAAGCATATCATATTAACCAAAGAAGCAAAATGTTCAGAATGAATGAAACTTCAATAATTTAGCATAGAAGAAATTCCATTTCTACCAGGAAACTCTAGTGTGTTTTGAATTTCCAGCACATTCTTCCCAATGGTAATGCATTGCTAGTTTGACTAGAAAATTTTGAAACACTTTATAGAGATTCCTGGTAGAGATGAAATTTTTCCTATGCTGAAATATTGAAGTTTTATCATTCTGCACATTTTGTTTTTTTTTATCAAATCAAATCAAATCAAATATGCTTTGTTGCCACAAAAAAAATTAAATAAATTTTATGGGCAAAGCAAATAAAAATGTAAAATGCTAAAGTAAATACAATACAAAACATGATGATAGTATACATTACGTGAACAATTACGTGAACAATAGAACAAAACTTTTACAAATATACTTTCCCAATATTTGGTCAAATATCAATTTAATTGGAAATTGCTCATGGACAACAATAAACATTGGCACACTTCCAGTTATGTTATGATGACAAGTCAGTAAAACAATAACATAGCAAAATAAACAATTATGGGTAGAACAATAATACTGCGGTGTTAAATATCGAACAAGGAATCAACGATTGCTCACGTTTTTTTTTCGCTTCCCATTCAAAAAATAAACATCAGGTGGGGTGAGTAAAATCGGTGAACTCGAAATTTCATTTATAAATCTGAAGTCATCTTGTTTGCGCCCTGCCTGCAGCATCTAATTATTTTTGATTTAAATATAAAACAAAGAACTTGGGGTTGTTTTTTTGATTTGTTAATTTGATTTTTTTTTTCAAAGGAGATATGAAGCCTTGTATTAGGTAATGTTCACATTGAGCCTCATGGAAAATTAGTCGGTGTAACATTTCCAATGTCACTGAGTATATTTCCAAATAAAACTTAGTTATTGAGAATATATTTCTATAAAATGCATCCAGTAACAATTGGATCGGTGTTGTTGAAGTATAACGTTTGATTTATTTATTTGAACATGTCTGAAACTTATATTTGATCTGATTTGACTCCCTAACAATCACGAATTTCGAAGTGGTGCGTTCATTTTTTGAATCAGTCTTATTTATGTAAAAGAGATGCACATAATTTATTATCTTCGTTTTCAGTTGAAGTGCCAAGCAGTATTTTCCAACATATTAGGGATCTAGAAGATTCTGGATTGGTCTACGTTGAATTAGAAAAACGGAAACTAAGTGTAAAAACGGTGAGCTTGAAAGATATGTATGAAATCGGAAAACAGCTGAAGATAGGCAGAAAACAAATTCAACGAGTTCGCGATATATTGAGGCTGTATTACGGACTTCGAGATGGAGAAGAAGAATATAAATCTGTTCTAGATAATATCAAAGCTAGAATCATCGAAGAACAAGAGGTAAGAATTGATCATTTTTGATCATCATAGATCAGTTTTCTCCAAATGCCACTAATGCTGGAAAGCTGTTGTCTCCTTTATTTCATATGTTTGGACACTAAAGCAATTCATATTGATTTTCCGTCAGATCCGCCCATAGACAAGTCCTCGGCACCTTCACGTTGACTTTCCAGCTGATGCAGTTAATATTTATTCGAATTTTGATGCCAAGTTTGTGAGTGTGTTTGGCTTTTTGAGGAAATTGATTTAGGGCTCATTGGCAATCCATCCTGTGTCACCGCGACCGCGCATTACTCCTCACTTTTGCTGTCATTATGAAACTGGTGTCAAGTCGATTCAAACCGATTTGCATCGAGTTATTCGTGACTAGGTTTTGAGTAACAAAGAACTCAATAACTTTTTGGATCAAATTAAAATCCTGGTTGTCTTAGTGTTTCTCACTGCGGAATAGTGCTCGTTATTAGGGTGAGCGAGTAACCATTCTACTAAATATCTTTCTTAAGACTAGACATCTCCCTTTATAGGGGTACTACAAAACTGAACCGCTTCTTAGGACACTTCGGGCGTGTTCGGGGAGCACGCTTTCACGCTATACAACGCAAATGATATTTTCGATATTCGGAGAGGTTTTATAGCGTTGACGCTATAGAGCTCCGTAAACGGCTTACTTAAGCGTATTGTTAAATGACACATGGCGGTTGATAGACGCAATGTTTTGAATGTGAGATAGTCACTCAAAATTATTAATTTCCTTCCGTCTCCGGATTGAATGATTGTATAGCAAAGTAAACATTTATTTTATACCCACTCCACAAAACTTGACCAATTCGAAATAAACACACATATCACGAAGCACTTGTTACGTCTTTATCCACAAAACACAAGCAATTTCAAATTTTTTAAACATAAACAAACTGTTCACGGAGCACTTGTTGCACGAAATAGCGCTGACGATATATGCTGCCTCACTTCGATGAAAATAGCGTTTCAAAGCGTCAGTGAAGACGTATTCTGCAGAAACAATGACGTCTCACGTAGCATCAAATAGCCTGTTTCCCGAACACAGCCTTCCTCTTGTAGCAGCAGAATGATCTTGATTGAGATATTGCTCCGTGTGACTGATTTTGTGAAAGTTGTTGTGATGTTGGTTCTGTGTATTTGACGATCAAGTTCAAAAATATTCCAGTGTCATTGCGTTCGCGTCAGTTAGCAATTATAAAAAAAACCACTCTTTTCGTTTGGTAAGATAAATAGGGGGTCCTCACGTAACAGAATTTCAAAATCGACTTTTCTCGAGAATGGTGTAGACTATCAAAGTTGATAAGGAATACAGTTTTCATATGTCTCCAAATTTCATATTTTTGGTCCAATTTCAAATAATTTTACAAGCAAAACTATTGGGGCTGTAAAGACTGGAAGAAGAGTTCGTCGATGACTTGGTGACTGAAAGTTAAAGTTAAAGAATGTTTCAACATCGTATTATCATAAAGAGGATGTAACAAATTGGAGTAGATAGCATTGGTAATTGGTCAACCATAAGAGACACTGCGTCGGTTAAATGAAGGCAAAGTTGCGCTAATTTAATCTTAAGGGGATTCATCCGGTCTGAAAGTTTACTCAATGCAAGCAGTTTTTCTGGAATGCGACATTTTTTTATTACATCATCTTTTGGAATAATTCAAGTTGTATTAGGTAGGTTAGATATCAAACTAGGCAACCCAATATGTATTAACAAAAAAACGCTAACAAAAACGGTATCTCAATGGTCAAAAAATACGAAAAATCTACATATTCCGCCCTCTTGTGAGAGACGTATAATCCGTTAAATCAAAAAAATCGATAGTGTATTAACTAAATTGAACTTTTCTGAGATCATTTCTGAAAATCTCCGTTTAAAATAATTAAACAGAAATCAGTAATAACTCCCACAAAATCTCATGTATTTCACAATAAATTGCCACCGTCTTCGAACAAAATCTATACCCATCTCTTTTGGGGTGTGATGTTTACTTAGTTTGGTTGCCACCGTGATGAAAACTTATTTTGCTAGCAGTGCTTTCTGGAGCGGATGAATCCCCTTAATAAAACGCGCTTCGAAATTTGGAAAATTTTGAACGCTTTTGGAGATAATCGATTTCTTCAAAGTTCTTTTTATGTTATTCAGAATTTATTTAAAGAGATACTTGGACGAATGACAAAGTTTCATTGTAATTTTTTCTATCTTTCAAGAAGGTTCAGTCGAAATCGATATCGGACGTCTCGAATTTTTTCAAGCATCAACAATTTTTTTTTCAAATAGGAATCGAGTAATTTGTGCAGATTGTACATATTGGGTGATATCATTAAAGAAAAGTAAATGCTTTTACTATTATACTATCTTTGTCAGTAGTTTTTGAAGTGTTAAAGACTTTTCCAAGAATCTTAAGTAAAAACACTTACTGGTGCTTTATGTACACTTGACTGCTATGCGAAAGTGAAGCTTGCATTAGTAGCGGCTTTTGTTTAGAGTGATTGAGTGGTATTTTTTCAAAATTTATTTGATCCAATTGTTTAATTCCTGGACAAAGGATAGATATTAACAAGAAGTGACAGTCAGACAAGGCGAATGAAGGTGCGAACGAGATAAAAAAGTATTCCAATTTAAAGGACAAAAGCACTTGGTTTTCAATTCGGAAAATATCGAGTTGGTTTCGGTAGCGTTCGATCGATCGATAGAGCAGCGGCATATTAGTCCGCGCGTCGGCTTCGGTGGTGTGAATCTTTTCCATTTATGGTTTAGAGTATTATTTCGTTAAGCTACTTATAGAAATTAGGGCAAGGGTAATCAGGTGATTAGGAATCAGATTTGCTTATAAAATATATGCGTTTATTTTGGAGAGCTATATCTTATTCTCTGAATACAAGTTTGTAATCCCGGGAAAATTCTGATATTTTGAAAATATTCCTAGAATTAATATGTTCTGGGAAAAAACAGGGATTTATTGGTTTGGTTTTTGACGAAAAATTCAAAATTGATATGGAGGAATTGGCGTAGGTGACTACCTACGTGTATTTCTAAATAATTACAAACTTGAATCCTTCTTCTTTTTTGCCCCTTTTTCAAATGGTGTTTCTTGTTTTCAAAAGGTATACATCAAAAAGTTTTATTTTCAACCCTTTTTGGACATGAAAATAGCGTATTGATTTTTTTTTTGAAAAATCGCTGGGACACGTCAACCGATGAATTCATTGAAGTGTTTGAATACACCATTTCTTTTTTGATAACTGATGCAGTATCAAAGTTTTATAAAATTTTTAAAAAACTTTTGTCCGACGGTTGATTATTATTTGTTCTACTACCTTGTGTAAAGAGTAACTTTGTCTACGCTGAACATTTCTTATATTTCAATTTCACGCAGTACTGCATGAAGTAACATTTTATTTCAGTTACCCGGACCAATTCCGCTGTAGTGGAAAAAAATGCCATTCATGTGTGGAAACCAACTTTTTTCTCGTTTGCGAAAACTAAAATATCATAATGGAGAAACAGAACAAAGACGCCCATACTATTTGTATGAATCAAAATGTCCTCTTCATAACGTTATATTTGATCAGTCAGTTTTTTTATAAAAATCTATCAATCCCAAGTTGACTGCGCTGAATTACTGATGCAAATACAAACCAACATCCCCTCTAGAACCACCAGGAACCTACGAACTTTCCATTTAACAAACTATACAACAAATCCCTTTGTATAACGCAATGATCCTTTACAATACCACCTGTGGCGACATCGATTTCTATCAAGTAACCAGTTGGCACTCATTATTACAAATGTTAAAGCGAAATGTCCATTGTAACTTGTAATAATTATAAATATAAGATTTTTTTTCCTATACATACTCAATATATTTTAGAACTGTGAAAATATAGTATATTGGTATTAATTTTCAGTGCTATATTATTTGGGTCATATTGTCTTAGTGATGGAAAACTGTTAGACAATAAAGATTATTATTAGTATTATTATTATTATTATATCTAGCTGAAAAATAAATAACGATCGGAAATAGCGCAATACTTAATTTTAAACTTTCCTCGGTCATTGAAAACCTGGTCCTTTGTTGTTTGGCCGGCTGTCCGCTCTTGTTAATACTTACTCTTCGACCTAGACATCTTTCCGGATGACTCATGCTGAGTAAGATAATCGTTTCTATATCCGAGACGATTATACAATGCTCTATCAGACTCCAAGTGTAACCAAGACGATTTTTTCACCAACAATTCATTAATACTGTGAATATTAGTGTAAAATTAGCTCTGTTTGGACAAATAAAAAATAAACATCTTTTTACCTATTCAAATCTTCAAAAGAAATTAATCACACTCCATAATCTTACATACCCACTTTTTTCTATTTTCAGAGAGAATCAACACCAGGAAAGCGATTCTGTGCGTTAGATGGGTCTTTATTGAACTCACTCCAATCCCATCGAAAGGAAATTAGCGAGTCTGATTTTAAACGATACTGCGAAGACATTCAACCGTCTGCAGAATATTTTAAAACAAAAATAAGTCAATGGCTGGAGAGAAATAAGTCATAAATTATCGATCTTAGTTCAGGAATAGTACTTGTCATCACAACTTTCATGTGATTTTCATGTTTTTTTTTTAAAATTGTTCTGTTTTCTCTATTTGTTTATATTTTTCGAATAATTTTAAATATTGCTTAGTCTCTTGATAATTTTGTGATGTTGTTGGCAAATGATCAGTAGGCGATTTTGATTTTGCAGAGTAACTACTACTATCATTGAGTTGCTGTTCAATTAGTAGAACCAAATCATGCATTCGAAAATGTTTGCCAATGGGTGGTGTGAATATAGAAAAGGTGAATGCTTTTACTCAAATTTCTTGAAATGAACTTATACGCTTCATGATGAACTGACAAAGGGAAAAGCATTTAAGCAGAAAACTTTATTTATTCACACTATCCGATGTTCCATTAAAATTGCCTCTTTACAGTTATTTGTTTTTATTTATTTATTATGAAAAAAAATGTTAATTGGAACAATCATCTGAATCATTGAATAAGTAGAAAAACCAATGTCTCTAGGCCTCAAATTTGAGGCCTAAAGACATTGGTTTTTCTACTTATTCAATTTATAAGAGGCCCTCTTTGAGAAAATGGATGATTTTCAACTATCTGAATCATTGTTTTGCATTGGATTCATAATTTTGTTGTCGTTAAATATCACTGAATTTCAATTATTGATAATATCAAACAATGAGAAATTATTGTATATTTTGCCATTGTTAAAATAATTCTGAAAATTGATGAATGATTTTGAAATAATAAAACGCTACATTTAAAATTTTAATTTATTCTATCCTAGTTTTTGTGCAGAAATCATAGTCGACCGGAGACATTTTGTCGGAGGCGAGAAATCGCCGGGCATTCACAGAGGATGTGTCTGGCTGTCTCTTCTTCTTCTGGGCACAGTCTGCATTCAGTGTCCTCAGTGAGCCCCATTCTGTGCATAGGCATTCTTAACAGACAGTGACCGGTGTATATTCCCACCGCCACTTGTATTTCCCGTCTGTTGAGTTCCAGAATTTTTCTGGCGCGTTTCTTGTGTGGTTCAAAGATAAATTCTTTTGAGTGTCGCATGCCTGGCAGTTCCTCCAGTATTGTATAAACTGGTTTTCCATCCATGTGGATATCTCTGCAGCCGCAACATTATAGGCAATACCTAGTGCCGGCTCTGGTCCAATAAAGTCCCTGGTCGCCGCTTCGCGTGCAAGTCGGTCTTCGACTTCATTTCCTTCGTGTCCAGAGTGGCCAGGTATCCATACCAGTTTTACATTGTTGGCTACGCCGAGCTTGTTCAGAGGATTCTGGCAGCTCTACAGTCATCGAAGAGTTCTAGTAGGATTCAAGCGCCTTTAACGCCGCTTGACTATCTGAGAATATTTTGATAGTGGTTGCCGTCCAATGGTGGTCGAGCATCCATTGGGCGCTAATAAGTTCAATAGCTGATAGTTCAGCTTGGAATATTGTAGCTAGTTTTCCCAGGCTGTGTTATATTTCATCTTTTTCCTGGCTACAATAGGCTCCAGATCCTACGCCAAAGGGCGTTTTTGATCCGTCCGTGTACCAGCAGGTGTCAGCTCTTGTTAGTTCGAAGAGGTCCTGTGTCCACTCTTCACGGAGAGGGATGAGTATGTCATAGTTTTTCCTGCTGGTTGTCTTGGTGGGCATGAAATCGGAGAAAGCACCTAGAGTACGATGGTCCTCTAATTCTCTGATTAGTTTGTTGGATGTTACTGTGTCTACCCTGCTACCTTTGTGGCTAGCTATAATTCTGTACGTTGCCCTTCTCGCCTCCTTTTCCAGCAGAATGTGAAGAGGAAGGAGATTAAGGAGGCATTCAAGCGCTGCGGATGGTGTGGTGCTGATCGCTCCACAGATGGCCAGGCTGGCTTGACGCTGTAGACTTGTTAGTTTGGCTCTGGATGTGCTTTGATTGCCCTTTATATACTAAACTATTGCACCGTAAGTTATCATCGGCCTGACAACCGTAAGCCTCCAGTACTATTGTGACAATATAACCAGTACATCTGTTTGGGGTTGGTTCCCCAGGTTTTTCCACAAATGCGTTTGCATGTCCATAGAGACATTTTTGCTTTGCGGATGACATTTTCCAGATGAGCATTCCAGGTGAGGGTTTTGTCTAGCGTGACGCCTAGATATTTTACCTCTGTCTCAAATGGAACAGATATCCCATTAAGAGTAGGTAGGGGGAAGTAGGAAGTTCAGCTTCCTTCTTCTAGTGAAGGGTATTATGATTGTCTTGGCAGGGTTGACCGACATTTGTTCCCTCCTGCACCATTCATTCACAAGGTCGATGACCTCCTGCATCTTCCCATTGATTTCTTCGTCCGGGATGTTTCTGACATCATCTGAATCGCCGAGTACGTCCACCTCCAACAACTCCACCATGGCTAGCAGGTCATCAATGAGAAGGGAGCACAAAAGGAGCGAAATTACACCCCCCTGTGGGCATCCTCTCGCGGCCCTGAAACACTGGGACTGCGGAAATGAAAAAATGGTAGAGAATACGAAAATAACTTAATAAGTTTGCTTTCGCAGCTACATTTTTATCTTCATTCGCCGCAAGTGTGACAGCTGACTA
The DNA here is from genome assembly GCA_958502075.1 of Orchestes rusci. NCBI lineage: Eukaryota > Metazoa > Arthropoda > Insecta > Coleoptera > Curculionidae > Orchestes > Orchestes rusci. Next base: position 73,332,700 of record OY293303.1, read on the forward strand.
CATGTCTTAAATTTTTTTTTCTTATTTTATGATACCATTTTTTGGAACGGACTCTTGTTCAAGTAATGTCCTATACTTTAAGCTTTACTTTCAATTCGGTTGATGTTTTGAAAATAGATAGGTATATCAATTAAAGAAATGAAAATTAGATATCCAATTTTCTCAAGAATATTCAAAGGTGAATCCAGCAATATCCATGTCACATTTTTGAGCTACTCTGTAGAGTGTGCTTTGTTTTATGAGGAGAAAAAAGTCATGTTTTTTCTGCGTCATTGAGATTCATTGCGAAGGTTTAACGTCTTTTCCCTTTTTTTATATAACTTGAACCAAATCCACCCAATCAATCTTGTTAATTTCATGAACTGCCGATAAAAACATGATGTTCAAAACACGACAGGAGCTGTATGACATTATCTGCGATTCTGATTTTTTTTCATGGACTCTTTTTTTTTTTTGATTATGTGCTATACTCAGATGTTTTTTCTCAAGGAAATGTTCACTCATTTTCTAGTAATAATATGATAGTTTCAAATAAAGGCTCTACCAATTCAGTTTTTTCACGATTTTGTTGATATCAGTACCTTAAACTCAAATAACTGCTTAAGTCTAACGGCCTTATTTATATTTATTTTGATTTAATGCCAAGTTTTGATGCCCTGGCTCCACTGTGCAGCTTTCAACACGACTGCCAAAAATCGATATCCAAAAGGAGGGGCTCCTTAGCATCAGTTGATCCAATTTTCCATCCCCACTCCTCTATCTTATTCGTTTGCCCTCATTGCTCTTATGGACGTAGATGTTGGCACCGGCGTTGGATAGGTTTTATGAATGAGTAGTTTCATCTGTTCCGGTTTATTAATCTGGGAGGACAAAATTCATGCACTTCCGCTAGCCATTTTCAATAAAAGTTACACAGAAAAAAAAATTTTTCCAACCCTCTTTAAATGTGAGAAAAAGACACTAAACAATTTTTTGAACAGAATCCGCAGGACACGTATACTGACACATGGATTGAAGTTTTTAAATGCATTACTTCTTTGATAATAACTGCGATGCAGGATCCGAGTTTTATCACATTTTAGGCTGTTACTCCACTTCTGCTCAGTACTGTGTGTCATATCTTATTCATTCTCCTTTTGTCTCATTAGCTGTTTTTTTTTTAAATTGCTAGAATTAGATAATGGTAAGTTTTGTATTAATCAAAATGTCATTTTGTAAATGGTATTTTTCTCTGTTTGGAACCTCCCACAAACGTACAGTTACTCTCTGTTCTCGTTTTGAGATTCGCTTCAGCGTGTGTAGTAAGTCTTTGAGACCGCCGCACAGTGCGGAGGATCGGGATTCTAGCTGTATGTACAGAACCGTTTTTTTAGAATTGAGGCAAACATTTTTCCTTAGAACATAGAACCCGCTAGAACTAGCGTACACCCTAGATTCCGGGCCAATTGTTTGTCACTATGATAAACATGTTATTATTTACATCTCGTCCGTTGAATTCGTTCAACGTTCTTAAATAAAAAGCACTCACAATTTTCACTTTTTATCAAAAGGGATTAACCAGTGTATCAACGAGGATATGTTTTAATTTTTTATTTGTTTCAATATCGTTGGTGTTATAAGACAGTTATAGTTTACTGATTATTGATAAGTTTTTTTCACATAAATCAGCTGTTCGGCCTTCAAAAATATTGAATTTTGAACAAGCCGACAACATTGTTCCAAGGGAGCTACAGGCTATGATTGGTTAAAATGACTATCAGCTGTGATTGGTTGATCTTAAATAGGCATTTGTGTCGTGTTGCCAGATGTATTTCGTCGCATCGTGTCTACATAAGTAACTAAGTTTCATGGAAAAATATGGGTCTATTTGAAAATGTTTTATTATCACTAGTGATCTAAAAATGTACATATTATATAATTGGTAACTACCGGAGATGCACTCATAGAGTATAGAGTATTTTTAATTAGAATGAAAATACCTTGAATACAAGGTAGCTACTTATTAAATTTGCAGTTTGGTAAACTCGCAAGAATTCTCGTAAGAATTCCTCTCTCCCCTCAATGTATAAACATGTGACACACAAAGAGACGTCGGGCTATATCTAGTTGTTGGAAAATCATTGCATTTTTCTTCCTGAGTAGTTATAGTAGACAGTCCAACTTATTACAAAATGAAGCTTTTTTCAACATGCATATTTTTTGAGAAATGATCATTCATATTTGACCAATTTCAGAAATTTTGTGTTTAGTGAGGAAATTTAAAATTCGTTGAGCACACTCAACGAATTTTAAATTTCGAGTAGTAAAACATTCTAGTAATGAATCATGGTGGATTGCCCAATAAATGTCCTTTATTATTAGGTGTAGTGATAGAAAAAATCAATGATACAATTATCTCTACTTTCTTGAAATATCAAGTTTTCCGGCTCGCTGAAAAAAAAAAAATGTTTCAGGAATCATGAAGATATTCAATTAATCACCTCTCTCACATATCACCTCTATTTTTGCCATACTTCTTGGGGACCATAAACTCAAGCGACAGTAAATTTTTAGTGAAAACTCTAATGCGAAGTGGATGAAATGGGGTGAATAAGGGTTCAAATGTATTTTTCCAAAAGGTATCAAATCAAAGGAAATCTATCACAAGTCACGAGAATTTTCGTTTGTTTTTGGATATTCGAGTTGAAAATTGGTATGGAAACAGGGTTGAAATGTATTCCTCTACAAAGTACCACCTGTGGGGTATGAAAATTAAAGGAAATCACGTTTAGATTTTGATAGGGTATAAAAAACTTGTTAAGAAGGTGAGGATGTTATAGAGGGCAAACGAATAGTGTGATGCTGATTGAAGAGCTTCAAATGTAGAAGGTAGAAGTCTTTCGTCTATGACACAAAAAAGCCTACAAATATCTATATACAGGATGGCCCAATGAAAAGGTCGAACCCCTTTTGGTGAATCTCCTGTTATATTTTGGTAAAAACGATCGAACACGTCAATTTTGATTTCTAGGGAGACGTTTTTTCATGTATAGACGTACAATACCGGGTTATCCAAAAATGAGATATTGTCCCACAGATTTTTAAATGGAAAGCCCAATTTTTTATTCCAGATCTAGATTCCTTTTTGAAAACTAAGGTCAGTTCATTAAATAATATCTATGACCGTTTTGGAGATATTTGCATTTTAAGGCAAAAATTGTCAGGTAAGGACTTCGACACTTTGTACCTCAGAGACTATTAGACATAAACAATGAAATTTTGGGGCTACCTATGAAAAATGCTGGTCATTCAAATAGTGTTGATCATTTTTCACAATATTAACTCTAGACAAAATTTTTCTTCGATTGGCAGTACATCAATAGTTTTCAAGTTATTTACATATTGAAAAAAATTTGAATTACTTGAAATCTATCAATTTTAGCTATGGGACAATCGAAAGAAAATTTTGTTTGTTTGTTTTATATTTGAAAAACAGTATTTCTTTAAAAAAAAATTAATATATTTTTTTTATATAGTTTGTCAAGACCCTGTAGATTATTGTGAAAAATGATTATTAGTATTTTAATGACCAGCATTTTTGTAGGTTCCCCAAAAATTCAATTGTTCCAATAGTCTCTGAGATACAAAGCGTCAAAATACCCCTCTTAACTGTATTTTTTTTCGTCTTAAAATGCAAATAAAACTGTCAAAGATGGTCATAGATATTATTCCATAAAGTGACCTTGATTTTCAAAAAAGAATCTAAATCTGGAATAAAAAATGAGAGTTTCCATTTAAAAATCCAAAGTGTAACGCAATATCTTATTCTTGGATCACCCTGTATTGTACGGCTGTACATGAAAAGACCTCCCCCTAGAAATCAAAATTGACGAGGACACGTCAAATATAACAGGAGAGTCTCAAATAGAGGTGCGACCTTCTGGCTGGGCCACCCTGTATGTTTACTATATATGGCACCAGTTACTATTTACTCTATTCAAAAAACCATTCCGATTGACACCATTCGCTGTCCGATGGCTCATATATTGGTGACGCCTTCATGGGATTATGATTTCTGTGTGTCCTCTGCCCCTTATTAGGCTAACAGTCTGGTCCAGTTTTATATGAAATTTCAAGACTGACTCAAAGAATTGGCAGGTGACGTACAGTAGACTTGGTGTATAATAACGTAGGAATAGTATAAACCCATATTCCTCATGGACTTGGACAATAAATCACAGGTTGTGTTCTGCAGTTGATGGGGATTGGTCAAATAATCCATAAAATGCAGAATATTATAAGAGAAGTACAATAATTCGTACAAGTAACTTAACTACACACCCAAAATTTTCCCAATGTTTGAACTGTCATAATTTTTTTAACGAATCGAATTTTGTATTTCAGCACTAAAACACACACATGTCATCAACGTTTTCACTCTATGATAACCAAAGTATCAATACCTTTATTTTCTGATAGACTTGAACATAGCGACTATGCGGATGGTCAGTAGCGGGTATAGGACAAAAATCAAACTTCGGTTTTTCCTTCAAATTGCCAACGTTTCGACCGTATAATTTCGGTCTTTCTCAAGGCTACAAATGAAAGAAGGCGTAAGTATTACAATATAAAAAAATTGAAAGAAAAAAAAAAAAAAAAAAAACACACAAACAGCTGAGCAAGCAGAACTCATTCTACGTCGTAAACAACGAATCGTACTGAACGATCTAATGATGGTAAAAAAAATATACATTCAACGATAACTCAATTAAAACAATCACATAAAAATAAAAATAGATAACTACACAATGATACGGTGCAAGACATACCTTTTCAAAGTTTAGAAGTTCTCACTCGGAAAAATAACATAGTATCCATCAAACATACATAAACATTGGAATTTCACAATACGTGTAAACATAGTGAACCTCTTATATTCCTTATATAAGATTTAAAACAGTAGACAAACAGCAGCAATAATATCACGGTCTTTGTGCCATCAAAACACAGCGATCAATGGTTGTCAGTTCTGAATCGTTTTTTATCAAATGCCGCTTTTTGTCACTTCCATTCCTATACAATTATCGAAGATTGTTTTGGTGCATGCGTAATAAATTCATATACTGGATATTAAGGTTCTGAACATCGGTCCGACAATTAATTGTATCATTTATAGTGATGTATATCATTTCACTCACATTTCATTTGTAAAAGTTATTTTCGTAGTCCACTATCGATACATTCGCGAAATTGAAATTATGACCGGTAGAAAAAATGATGCGAAGCCAATGCTGTTTTTTATGGTTTCTCTCTACTAATTTCCCGGCAGTCATATCTATGTTGGTACATCCCCTTCTTCAAATATTGTTTGGTTTGGCCAAGGTAACATTTTTCGCAATTAAAGCAGGGCACTTTGTAGATTAAATTCGAGCAGAGATCGCTAGGTATGGGATCTTTCAGCTTTGTGAATAAAGAACCAACTGTCCTGGTGTTATAAAAAGTTAAAAAAGTTATAAAAGTTATAAAAAGTATAAAAAGTAGCGACTATATTTCAAATTTCTTTTATTGAACAAACTATCTTAGCCTTGGCTAATCCTTTTGATGCATAATCATACTTCTTTTGTAAAATGAGAACAATAATCTCGTCATTCAATAAAGAAGAAAGGCTCTGAGAAAAAAGAGTGAGTGAGGCTATAAATTAGGCCGATGCAATCAAACTTTTTTCTCGAAGAAATAGGAGAATATTGTACAATGGACAATTTGCACATTTTATGGAAATATAAAAAATATAAGGATTAGTAAGTACTGATGCCATTGATGTTTAAAAAAACAACCTACGACCTCTAATAATGTAGTAATCACCGATTAAAGAGCGCCAATCAACATCCACTACGTCACAGAATACACTATCTATCTCCGTCTGTCATATTGATTGAGATGACTCTCTCTCTCTCGGAGGGGAATATGGCCCCACCTCTTTTGCGATCATGGAGTGAAATTCGCGTCTTCTTTTTCATTCATTTAGTATATTTTTGAGTATTTCGGAAAAATCTTTTCGCTGGTGACTTTCAAATAATGTCTAGAATACATATATAAAATTTCAAGTCATTTGAAAATGTATGCAAATTGTCCATTATCCAGAATCACGTTAGTCATTATGCCCTCTCTTTGTGTGAAATTGGCAACCTTGTTTACACTGTCAAAATTGTCTGTACAGAAAAGTATCCAATATTTTTTGAGATACGATTCTGATGTTACACAAATATAGAACACAGGGTGATCCAATGAAACGGGACGATTTGGAAACGCCACTACAGAGAAAGTAGATTGAAGAGAGGCTTGGGTTGTTAACATTGTGAATCTAGCTAGCAGGGAGCTGGGCGTAGGCGTTACTAATCATGGATAACTGGTTTTCAGAAAAACGCGCATTTGCTGTCAAAGCATATTCTTCGTCACGTTGTTCTGCTGACAATAGTCCACACAGAACCGAGTTAAACCGTCCTTCTTCTTAACCAGCACAACTGGCGTTCACTACGCACGGACTACTTGAGGGCTCGATGATACCGCTTTTCCATGTCCTCGTCCAGCCTTTTTCCCCCAGCCCGCTATCGAGGTTCTTCGAAGAGGTCGCAACTGACTTGTACATCTCTCCCGTGAACTCAGGATTGAACGCCTCAGTCTCGCACACTTGTCGCACCACGGAGGAAATTGACGAGCAGAACCTCAAAACAATTCTTTTTGCAGAGCTTAGTGAGTGATAGTTGACGTTCATCACTCTGACGGGCACAGTCCTCTTCACTTGTACCAGGCTCTTTTCACAAGCAATCCCTCGTCCTATTTGGAAGTCGTGTGGTCTAGTCTCAAACATGACTGTGCTTCCTTTCTTCACTTCCATCCAGCCGACCCCACACCATCTCGCTCCTTTCTGGAATCGAAACATTCCCAGCCGGCAACACACGAACTATTTCCTCGTCTCTTCCACGTGGTATCACCTCTTCGTGGTTAACTCTCAGTGTTTCATTTTTGAAGTCAAATTGGAAGCCTCGATCGAAAATTCATGATATCCATTCCGATGATGATTTCTTCTTCAATGTCAGCAACCAGCATTGGATGTTCGGAACTGGTGCTTCCCAGATCCCCAGTTGCCGTTTGTAGTCGCCACTTTGTTGGTTTGATCATTGTCGGTGTTGTGCATGACAATATCGGGTCTGATGATCATCTTCGTTGCACCTGTATCCAGCACCATGATGCGATTTTCTCCATTGATCAAGTCATCCACAAACACGCTATTCTGTTTGGGTCCTAAAGAGAAAACTATGGCAGTTTTTTTCGGTGTATACTGGTTACAGGTGAACGATGTCCTCTTTGCATCAACCCTCTCGATAGTTTTCCGACGTCGAAGAAGGTAGCCGTCTCTCTTTCTTGCATTGGCAACGAATATGGCCAATCTCTCCACAATTCCAGCACCGCAGCTCCCTTAATTTGGACGCCTTAATTTCCTCGACGACCCGCCCCACAGTTGCTTCGACGATGTCCTCTTCCGGAAGATCCTGTTCTTCCATCCTTCGCACGTGTTTGGAAGCCTTGACAGACGGCTTCGCAGCTTCAAAACCCAAGGCTTTGGCAGAAGCTTCAACCAGTCTATGGGGTCGATGAAGTATCAGGGGCTGCCTCATCTTCTAGTCTCGAAGTAGACACAAAAAGGCCTGAACTGCAAGTCTCTGCATAACACATTTGGCGTAGTTGGATAAGCCAGTCGTGCAAGGCGAGCTATAACAGCTTGAAACTCCTTCAGGCTCCAGTTGGTATTCTGGAAGTGGTTCTTCAGCTGAGAGTGGTAAACGTTCTTCAAGTGAGTCTGTCCACATCGAAGCTCCAGGTGCTTCACCAGTACATCGTAGTCCTTCTGCTCCTGGGTATTTAGCACCTGCAGAATTTCCGTTGCCTCCACACGAAGTGCCAGAGTCAATGCCTGGGCTTTTTCCGGTCCAGTCCCTCTATTTGCCCTCGCTGCTGCATCGGACTGGCGATGCTAATGGTTCAGGACAGCTTGTCATCAAGTTGTGGGGCTTTCATGTGGAGTCTGATGGTATCAGCATCTATCTTGGCACTTGCACCTTGGTTCCCAAGTGATACCTCTAGTTGTTCCATGATAGTGTCTACTTTTCTTCTCATTTTTTCCATTTCGTTTTCCAGAGTCTTCACTGGGTCTACAAATCGCTTCTCAAGGTTTCCAATTTCTTTGGAGATATATGATCCTTCACAAAATTGTAGTTGTCCGTCAACTGTTCCTTGATTTTCTCCTCCATAATTCTAGAAGACTCTGCGAGCTTTTCTCCCATAACTCTGGTAAATTCTTGAAACTTCTTTTCCAATTCTTTTCCATAGCTCTGGAAGGTTCGTCAAACTTTTCTTCCAAAGTGACCTCAGTCGTGTTTCATGAATAATTGTGATTGGACAGTAAAAACATAAATAAGTTGTGATATAGATTAGTGTAATAGTGAGTATTTATAAATACTGACTTGAAAATAAATAAGTTAAAACAAGTGATTTCTATAACTGAAAAACGCTACAATATCTTTCTTATTTCCACAAACTGTGCAAATTGTCCATCATTACATACATACATACATACAATAGTGATGATAAAGAAGACGATGGTCTCATGTCACTCTCAAGTTCAAATATTCATCATCAATTTTCCTTATTTAAATAATAAAGGGCTTCAACATTCAAGTAATGAGAATAACTTGTAACGAGATTACTTAGATTCAGATCAATGCCTGAGTTACATTCAATGTGATTTCGAAAGAGGATCTGTTAAATTTCCGCTTGGCAAACGGGATTCATAATTATGCTACCATACACATCAACCTTGGCGTAGGCGTGACTTTGAACGCAAATTCAATGTAGATGTTAACATATGATTCCCGTTTGCCAAGCGGAAACATGACAGTTCCACATCTAAGTAAAATTGAATGCAACTTTGTTTTTCATTTTACTCATAACTGTACCCCAACTGTTTTCACTTTCGTAATTACACAACGAATTTAACAGAATGTTTATTTCATTATCCATGACACCCCCACCCATTTGTGTTGTTAATTCATGTACCTATTCAAATTACTTAAATACATGGTTTAACTCGCAGTAGTGTATGTCAATTTTCTAGAAATATCCTGATGATCAACTCATCACTGATATAAGTGCAAACAAAGATCTTCGATAGTATCTACAATGAGACGTGATCCTCTTCAAATCTATAACCACCCGAGTATTTATGAATTTTGAGTGAATTCCCAGATATTTACCCTGATTTATAAATGCCGGGGCATTTAACATCACTACATGTACTGTGTAGCTCTGTCAAGACGCCAAATAGAGAGAATGAGAACTTCACAAGCTTTCTTTGGTTTTGTGGCATGAAAGTAAAAAAGAAGTCGTCATTTTTGAAAAAAATAAGACGTTGCCAACGTCCAAATTATGTATTATTTGTGTTTGAAGTTGAAACTAAACACGGTTAGTTGTGAGTTTGCGTTAGGTTGGATTTGTTTGTGTTTGGTAAAAAATTGTTGTCGTCTTCGCGACGTCCTTATTGTAAAGGATTATAAATTAAGATTACTTGATTGAAAGCCTTTTGACTTTTGCGCATGTCTCTCAAAGTCGGATAGCTCAGTAACGAGAAACAATATCACATATTTCTGATCAAACACAAAATCTTGGATCACCTCCTTTAACCATTTTCTAAATTCTGTTGAAAATATATTTTTTTGTGAGACAGAGACATTTAATGACGTACCTACGGCATTTGATATCTTTTCTCTCTTTCACACAACAAGCCAGTTTGGGACACGGTTTCGAAAATATATGAGGAAGACCCATCTCGTCTTTTGAGTGCCGATGCATATACATATGTAAAAATTGCCATTTTCTCGAAAGCTGTAGCTTTATCGATATGAACATGAACTAGGAGTACCTTTTCGTACTTTCAGATATCACCCATCAAACATATGCCATGACGGCAATGTAACTTGAAAGTAATGGCATTGCCTGCAATTCTCATTGGCATCGTGCAGGCAGTTATCACCTCTGAGGACTATCAATTTGGCACGCCGGCCGTCATTCGGCCGCAAGGCATTTTGCGATGATGGATAGATACTATACTTATCACCATCAAATATCAAGGGGTGAAAAAATAACACTACCAATTCAGTGCATTATATTTATTGGCATATTTCAGTTGTAATATAGAAAAATGGGGTTAGGAAAACAATAACTAGAACGAAATGCCATTCATTGTGTTTTCCTGTGTTTGTGAGTCCACCTATACCAGGCCTTCAAAGACAACGTGAAACTGTTGACTGGAAGTGGATTAGCGTTGACCAAGTCTGCAATAAAAAAATGTTGATTTGATTTTTAAGTGCTTAGATGGCACATTTTAGCAATGTATGTTGAGCTAATAAACGCTCACCTATGCTTCATACTTCATATACCATTGTTGATATAAGAACAGTTCTTTGATGAAGTTTTAGAAGATGATAAATTACCAGTTGTACATCTATATAGATGGTTGAAAATAAAACGTAAGATTCTCAGCACAATAAGTCGAACGATACCACTAAAAGCATGAAAGGAAAGGCTTTTTATTTCGTCCTTCCTGACCAGTTGATTAACCTTTTAAATGTTGATAACTGAGTCGTGTCCAATGGAGTTCGACATAACCCTTTTTTTGTAGCATGCATGTAGCTTTTTGTGTTCTTGCCCCAACAAGTTTTAGAACGTTATCAAATTCACGAATAACCACCTGTACTATGAGGATGAATTTGTTTTAATACGTACTTTGTTCCAACACCCACTGCACGAATGCACATGTCGAACGAAACGAACGAAAACTGGTATCTGCGTCTGCGCATTTGTCAAATGTCAATTGTTAACATCAGTTGGCAGCGATTCAGTCTGAAGGTATAAACCCAGTACATTCCATGGATTAAATATAACGTATCGTTTCATATTTACTCATTGATTGATAAAAATGCTTCACATGTAGATCACCCACTAATATGTGATTGAACATTGCTGTATGCAAGGCTATAAAAAGTAATTGGCTACTGTATAAAAAGAATGTATTTTCCATTTACAGTTATCTTGAAGATTTGACATTCACCTTTTTTTGGGTAATGCGTTTGCAGGTGTTTATATTTTGCAAATAATGCACAAGCAATAATTTGCCATCATGATGCCAAGATTCCCATCATTAAATATGTACCTTGCCGCTCAAACGTGTTTGCTGCATACTCTAAAGTACCAAAAAAAATTGTATTGTTTTTACTCTTACTCCCCCACCGGTATGGTACGCCTATGATGATAATTTTAAAAATTTGAGCTCAAATTCTGATTTAGCATTAAAAGTTTATGCGATGTATTGAAGTTTATGATTTTTTTATGAACGGTTTCGGATATCGAGAAAAATCCGTCTTCCCGGACAAATGTTTATAGTTTTTTTTCATGACAATAATCTAGAATCCCTCCAGGAATTTGTTGCCAATGTTTTTAAAAAGGGTATTATAAAAATACTCCAGGTTAGAACTTTAAGCAACTTTTCCGAATAAGGGCATACAATTCGATCAAGTAAAATGTAATTGAAAATTTAGTAGAAGAAAAAATAGGTATATGTACTTAGCATGAAATAAAAATATCCTATGAAAAAGAAAGAAGTCGTCATGATCTTCTAGTTGAAAATTAGACAATACGTCCTACTTTTCTTGGACATTCTCAAGATTCTGACGAAGTAAACAAACTACACGTGATAAGACAATAAAGCAGAACGATTGAACATGTTGAGTGTGTTTGTTTATTTCACGTGACCCATTCACACGTTCCACTTTTTTTTGATCACATGTAGTTTGTTTACTTCGTAGGAATCTTGGAGATAAATATACGTTATGTATAGTATGAGAGCCAACGACACTGGACCTTTCGTCATAAGGGATGTGAAAAAAAAGTTTCAGGAAGTAGTTTGTAAGGGGGGGGGAATATAAAACAACCATGTTTGCCAGGCATATCCTGTGCTTTATTGATTAAAATAATTGATGAAAAAAAAGAAAAGTTTCGTCATCGGGGATGTTAAAAATAACTATATGACATTGTTTTGAGTAATGAGTACATAAAAAAAATATATGTCTGCCAGCCAAAAGCCTGTGCCAAACACTTGTCTGCCAGGATCAAAAGGACTGTTTTATGGATGAAAGTTTCGTCATCGGGGATGTGGATGATTTTTTTTTTAAATGTAGCTTGAACTCTCCTGAACTATAAAAAATATGTCTGCCAGGCAGTTTCCCGTGCCAACTTCATGTCTGCCAGGCCTCTTCGATTTTTGTCCATGTATTAAGGTTTTTCCGCTTTATCAGAAAAATGGTTCCAATTCACATAATAAACGTTATAATTCAAAATTTTCTTTCCCAATGAATAAATTAATGATACATTTTTATTTTGAGGATAATTTTGATTTTTTGAATCCTACCTTTTTAGTTTTTATATCTCGTGGACTAAAATCATCTGCGGTCACAAACATCATTCCATTTTTAGCCAAACTATCCAAGTTTTGATCAAAGATTTTGGGAAGAAGTAGGTATTCAACTTCTGATTTGCGGAAAGCCATTATCCAATTCAAATGATCAATATACCTACATAATATACAGGGTTATTCACGTTATTCGACACGAAAAATTATGACCGAAGTATCTGACTTCAAAAAAGTTTTTTTTTCTGGTTGAATAAGGAATAGGGACCATCCAAGGCTACATTTAAAAAATCATTTTCATGTTATACAAGTGTCCCCAAAACATGAAACGTATCAAAGTTGTATTTTTTAAATGGAACACCCTGTATATCAATTGATATTCCAATTCTTTCTTTAATTTGGAACAAAAACTGTTATACAACTATAATGTTTCTAAATTCAACCGTTATCGAGGCTGAGGCTGGGAAAAGGTTATGTACATTATGTTTGGTAGTTTGATAGGTGTACCTAATATTCATAGACGTTATTTTATTTCGAACTATAAATTACTCCTTACAGATTCTAAAACTGTCGGAGAGAGTTATGCAGCTATAGGAACCATAATATTTACATCATAGGCGCTTTCAGGTGACGCCTTCTTGGAGCTCCGGCGCAACTCAAGAGCACTCGGGTGAATAATTGTATGCGTTCCAGTGACGCCCGAGTGCTCTTGAACTACTCAGAGCAGCTCTGGGCTCGTAAAATGAGCGTAAGCAAGGGTTTAAGCAACATGAACCAGAAAAGGCACCGCAGAGGCAAGAGCAACAGCGAAAGCTGAATCGTGAGCCAAAGCGGAGGCCGCTGGTAAGGTCTGACGCGGTGTCATCCCCAGCTGCGAAAGTACCGGAGGAGCAAAATCCCCCAGCTTCTGGGTGGAAAATGCAAAAACGGATGCGTTCCAGCGAGGAAGAACAAAACACCGCGAAGAAGCCCAAGAACTCCAGCAGCTTCGATACGCCAGAAGAGCTACAAGTGGCCATCGTGGATCGATAAGATTTCGATGGCAAAATTGCAGCCGACAGGTGGCTCGAAGTGGAAGCGAGGATATTGGACGCCATACTCGAGCTAGACGAGCCGAGCGTGAACGAGGGGGTCAGCTTCGACGGGCTGCCTAGCAGGAAAGAAGTCAAAGTTGTCGGCTGCAACAACGGAAAGTCAATTGACTTTCTTAAGCGTGTAGTCAGGGGCTCCGGCGAAATCTGAAAGGGAGCCAAACTCGAAGTAATACCAGTCTCAAAGCTGCCTCTGCGTCGATTGATATCAGTGTGGATTCCGCCTCCGGTTCCGGCGAGCGATGAACATATACTAAAGATCATCGACAAGCAGAACAAGGGTCTGGACACACAAAGCTGGAGAGTTATCTCTTCGACAAAGTGCGAGTGCCAGGGAAGGGGATCGTCTGCACGGTGGAGGACGATACCTTCGAGATACTGAGGAGCAACAACGGGAACATCAAGTTCGGGCTAGGCACCCTGAAAGCGAGGCTTCCCAAGGACAAGAAAGATGGCGCCAAGAAGCCTGAAGCTGCAAGCAGTGCAAATTAATTTGCATCACTGCGAAGCGGCATTGGAGGACTTGGTGCTGTTTATGACGGAGAATAAAGTAGACATCGCGAGCTATGGCTCAATAGAGGCAAACTTCAAGGATTAAAAGCGAAATACTAACCTCTATAGCATTCTCCGTCGGTAAGTGAAATGAGAACCTGTATACTTGCAAAGCGGACACTAAATCTTAGCCTATCCTCACAGCACAGTACAGGTGACTTGACAGTGGTAACATGCGAGCAAAAGAATGAGCAACCGCTTATTGTAGCGTCCACATACATGCCATATGAAGAACCTGAACCACCACCAACAGCATTCGAACTCTAGTTCACCACGCCAAGAAGAAAGGGAAGCTGTTGGTGATAGGCTGCGATGCCAATGGTCATCACACGCAGTGGGGCAGCAGTGACATTAATAACAGAGGTGAGTCAATTTTGGACTTTATACTAATCACCGACCTTGTAATATGCAATAGGGGGGATGTACCAACATTTGTTAACAGGGTTAGGAAAGAGGTGTTAGATTTAATTCTGACTACCAATTACGACGAGCTAACGGTTGAAAATTGGAGAGTCTCTCTTATACAATATTTTTCAGATCGTGAACGGTGAGCTACAAAAGGTAGAACCATACATCGTGCTAATTCTGAGCTTCGTAAAAACCATGGGATGGTTTAGAACGATGCAGAGAAAGGCTGCAGGTTAAGACCGAGGGGACACCTCTTCAAAAAAGGGATCATAATGGGCAATTTGGCCTCCGAGTAAAAGCAATGCGGAGCAGGACACTGTGGGGCAGGGCATACCCTTCGCAACCTTACCTAACCTAACCACATTTTTCCTACATTAGAACTGAAATATGACAATAGATATAATGCACTGAATTGGTGGCGTTTTTTTTTCACTTCATGCCATTTGATGGTGAAGTAGTGTTTTGCCATCACCTATCCATCATGGCAAAATGCCTTGCGGCTAAACAACAGCCGGAGTACCAAATTGATACTTCTCAGGTGATAACTGCCTGTACATTGACAATAAGAATTGCAGGCAATGCCGAAAACGCCTCAGATCAACACTGGAACAGCCACTCCTATTGTAAGTTTTGATGGGTAGAATCGTTCATATTGAGGATCGAGTACTCGGTATTCGAATACTTTGAAGAATCGAATACTTTGCCGAGTACCGAGTACTCTAGTGGAAAAATAGTAGAAATAAGAAACTTGATCTTCATAAGTATAGAATTTGATTTCAATGTCATTTGATAATTTGATCGTTTTATTATTATTTATTAATTATTATTATCATTTTATTTTGCTTCATTGTAGTTGTCAAAAATAAAAATCATCAAGCAAATATTCTATATTTTTGTGATAATTTGACGTTCGGGTAAAGTTCTATCAAAAAACCACATTAAGAATTACGAAAACTAACACACATGCTGTCGTTTGACTATTTTTCTGTACAGAAGCCTTATATCAAGGAAATTCCTTAAGCGAAAGAAAGAACTAGCTAATTTCAATTTCTACAATTTTCAATAAACCAAGGACTGAAGTATCGATCCGGCAACGTCGTCTAAATAGAATCATTAATTAGTAAAAGTAGATGTGGATAGATACCATTCGAGTCTTGATTCGAGTACTCGACTACGACCACCACACCACGACCAAGCCACAGCCCAACCTCTCAGATTCCTATTCCAAGATCGTTGCAGCAGTACTAGTATTCGAGTATCACGAGTACTTTCAGGAATCGAGTATTTACGAGACCCCGAAACCAGACAAACGACCTTCACCTAGGGCTTCGCGAGACCACAAGACTAGTTTTGGTCTTGTCTTGGTCTTGGTGACAAGACCGAGACTAAGACCAAGGACAAGACCCAGAAATTTTCTCAGGACCAAGACTAAGACTTGACGTTCAAGACCAAGACCAAGACTATACCTCGAAACTCTCGTCTTGGTCTTGGTCTTGAGAAGAAAAATCGACACAATATTTATTAAAATCTGCAAAAGTCTCCATCTACTTTTAATCAGTCTTCTAAATAAATCAATTCTTGAAAAATGTATTATTGCAATTTTCCAGTTCACAGTAGGTGTAGACCTGTGCTGCCAAATCATTGAAACGAATATCCGTAAATTTTATGCAGTTTCAATTTTTTATTTGTTCAAATCTGAATTTGTATTTTTCAACAACACAAAAGAATAATCATAGTATTCAATCCAATCAAACAATGACAACGTTCAAAAAAAATTAATTGAACTGTATCAAATTATGAATATATTTAACGAAATGCTTTTGAATCATCAAGTAATGCACCTATACCTACATGGAAAATGAAAAATGTGTTATTGAATATTGAATCAAAGCTATGATAAATATACAAGTAGAAAGAACATTTTAAGGAGGAATTATACATATTCTCTACATTAATAAATTGTGCTAAAATTGTTTGATCGGCAGACATGGCAGCGCATTCAGTTACATAAACCCCGCATCCCATACAAACTAATCCAAATCTACTTATTTTGTATAGGCCAATAGAATGCAAAATGAGCTATGTGACGCTTTTCGGAAACCTTTGTTTTGCATGGATGCCCGTAGGTTTATTCTTATGGTTGAAATAAAGTAGATCTCGTATAATTTGGCCCAATAGGCAATAAAATATGCAAACATTTCACAATGATGAAAAACGCTCTAAAAATGCGAAATAAGTACGTTTTTGATGTCAGTGCTATGAAGAAAGTTGTGTGAACAGAGACAAAACTATACGGGGTTGTTCAATTGAATTAATTTTTTTCTTCGGTTCAGAATTGCGATTTTGAAGAAACATTCACTGATCGACGTTTTATGAAAAACATCTATTGTAGGATTGTTATGCTATTACAGGGTTAGGAAAAACTACCAGAACGGTCGATTATTTCAAAAGGTACACGAGTTAGAGAAAAATATGCTATATAAAAGTTGTGGAGCGTTTAAACATCTACATATCTGTCATAGATTGGAATATACAGGGTCGGGCATAAAGTTAAGGTACCTGGATCAAATTTGCATTTTTTTAAATAGAACCCGCCTGTATATGGATATTTGAATTCTTCCGTTAATTTTGAGTTAAAAATGTGATACACATATTCTTACTAAATTCAATCGTTATCGAGATATCGTGATTTGAAAATGACATTTTTGCACCTTTGACATACTATAAAACTCGAACGGTTTTGGATAATGGAAAACCTCACCTTAACTCTTCAACAGCTATTATTTAATTTTAATAGAAAGTAGTAGTAATACAAGACCGGTTCTGGCTCACTTTCTGTACCTAACCTCACTTTCATTCGAGCGGTACCGGCGTTTTGGTGTGGGGGTCTATTGTAACGTTGATCCCAGGGATTTCTGTGTGAGCGGTGTTGCCGGCTGCGTGCGGTGTTGCCGCTTATGGTGTTTTGTGGGGTAGATGAGGGATTATGGGATTTTAGGTTTTATGGTTGACGTTTGAAGTGTCATTGACGTTTGTGGCGGGTGCGTTATAGCGTTGTTACAGACAATTGACAGGATCGATGTGAGGATGGTGTTGTCGGTTGCGTCGTGCTGTGTTGCCGCTTATAGTGTTTTGTGGGGAGATAAGGGATTTTGGAATTGCAGCTTTCATGGTGGACGTTTGAAGTGAAAACGACGTTTGAGATGTTTTGATACACCACCTAGCGATGATTATTTGTAATAAGGAGTTTTGAAAAAAATTGGTTTCTTCATAGGTTCATGAGTTATTTAATCGTTGAGCATTATAAGATGGCGTGCGATGTTTAGGTGAGCGAATTTTTAAAAGGAATGCCTATGGGAAGGTTCATTGACCTGAGGCTTTATATGATTCTAGAAAAAGCATGATGTATAATATTGTTACGAATAATAAGTTGGTGTTGTTACATTCGTTGGGAACGATAATGAGTGAACTTGCAGAACGAATTAATAAATTCTATATACGTTTGGCGCAGATCAAGATTGACATTGAATGGTATGAGCGAAAGAAGTCTATGATTCAAACATTTGAGAAATTGAATCTTGCAGGTAAGCTATAATTAAAAAATCTTTCATCATTTCAATGACCTAGTACATTATCGAAATTGAAAATATACTTCAAATTAATAAAATATCCTCAATCCGTTTGCGTTCTCTGGAAAAGAGATTCATGTCAACTTGCATCACCGTAAAATCGTATAAGCAATTCAATATTCAGCTTGTGACGACTCGTTTTTGATGACTCATCGGTTTGAGCTCGATTAAACACGTTCTGACCTGATTAAGCAGATGTTTTAGCACATTCGTTGAGAAAATAAGTTGGAGAAGAGGGGTGGGAAGATTTATGAATTTACCACTGACGACGCGTTGAAGAAGAATTTTAGTTCAGTAGCAGCAGCAGCAGCAGCAGCAACAACAGGTAAGCGCTCCCCATATTCACACCAGAGAATTAATTTAATTTTATTTTTTCTTTCTAGAACTATGGATCTTGCAGAAATCAACGCAACCACCTCTTATTTGAATAAGACGTGTATAAAATCAATTGAATTAACTTGTGATGTAAAGTATCCAATTGTGGGATTAAATATTGTTCTTTCTAAATATGGGGAAGTGCCGCGAGTAGAGTTGGAGGATAATATTGTTTTTCTACCACAGCGTACTACTGTATCTATCAAAAAAAATTTGCAACAATTCCAACCTCATAAATATGCGATAATTTTAAGATCGGTTACGCAGATTTGCTATATGAAGTACACCCCAAGTTTTTAGATAGTTGCTAGGTAAAAAAGAAAAAAAACAAAGTTAGTATTATTTTCAACTAGGATCAATCGCATTCTAAATGTATTTATTTTTTACAGAACCAGTCCATCGTGAAGATGATTGCAATGGATTTTCAAGGATTGAATCTTTCTCACGAATTCATCGTCAAAGAGTTGGCAGCTACGAACGGGACCCAAACTAGCCACTACATATTCAAACCAAATGGATCATATCGATCGTTACGTTTATGGGATAAACAAAGAGCGTCCAGAGCAACCATGAAACAACATGGAATCCCGTATTCATTTGGATATATCAACTATGAAGACCTCCATTCAATCATCATATCACATATATGTTTTGTGGATAAAGTCTACGTTCGGGGACAACAACAAAAGAATTTTCTGGAAAACATTCTGCAGGATTCTACAACAGCGCATACTCCCAAAATCATCAACGTCGAGGACATTGATAACCATTGGCAACATCCACCTGTATTTCAAAAAGACGTTCCAACCTGTTTTGGCCATCTATCGAATAATGTATATATGTGTAGCCTACGCAATTGTATACTTCTTCATGAATGGATTGAAACTCGTTGTTTAATAGAGAGTTGAAAATACTATTTGTGTTTTAGTTCAACATTAATCATGAAGATGTTAACATCAAATTATATTCTTCTTACTGCGATTTTCAATAATACTTTCCATGTACATCAACCCCACGATGTTGTAGGGATGCACATTTGCTTCAATAGAACCAATGACACTTGACTAAATATGAAATCGCAAGTGGATTACAATGATGATATGTTTATTGTTGCATTACCTCAAAATGCAAAAGAATACAAAGTAAAGTTGATTTTTCAAAACCAAATATATGGTTACAGTATATGGAAAAATATAACTATCCCCACCTTCAATTGTTCACCAACATCATCCCCCACCACCGCTGCTACCACCACCACCACCACCATCACGGATCAATATAAAAATGATTGGAGTTGTTGCTTCAATAAATAGATAAACAGGGAGGCTTCTGGCTCACTTCTCGACCATAACCTCAAAGCGCTCAAGTGGGCGAGGCATATTTTTGACTTTTCCCTAGATTTCAGGGAATTTTTGATGAATCTGGCAACGTCGCTCGATCTCGATCTTGACAGTTGACATAACGCTTTGATCTTGACAGCTTTGACAGATGACAGCTTTGACAGATGACAGCTTTGACAGGGGATTTTTTATAGCTTGGTTCCTGGGTTCAGGATGGGGGGATTGGGGGGTGTGGAGGTTAGATTAAGTCTGAAAAAAGATTTTCCGACAGCGAGATTCGAACCCATATCCTTTGGATTTGTACGTGACGGTCTAAACCAATACGCTAACAAGGTGCCTAAAATATAATGTAGATTTGTGGTTCAGTTGCTACCCCGATGATCGCCTGAAAAAAAAATCCGCCATAGCGAGAATTGAACTCACGTCCTTTGGATTTGTACGTGACAGTCTTAACCAATACGCTAACAAGGTGCCTAAAATAGAATGTAGATTTGTAGTTCAGTTGCGGTGTGTTTTGGTCTTGTCTTAAATTGTGTGTGGTTTCGAGCCCCCCTGCTCGTGGAGATAGTTTGATGGGGGGACGGGGGTACCTATGCCACCTGAGTCATAGGAATTTATATAGATTTTAGATACCGTTTCGGTGTGTTTTGGTCTTGTATTGTGTGTGTGGTTTCGTTGTGGGGAAATTCGAGCCCCCCTGCTAGCAAGTTTGGGATGGGGGGACAGGAATTGCGAATCGCTGTGTATGACGTCATAGGGTTGCCTGTTGAATGATTCCCACTGTGTTTTGTTAGGGGGTATTCGAGCCCCCCTGCGCTTCGTGGATAGTTTGGGATGGGGGGACGGGGGTATTCGGGCCCCCCTGCGTCAGGAATTGCGAATCGATGATGCTGTGTATGACGTCATAGGGTTGCCTGTTGAATTATTCCCACTAGACAGGTGTTTGGTGCGTACTATTTGATTCTTTAATCGTTTGCTATAAGAATGATTAGATGGCGTCGATGAGCTGCGTTTTTTTTTTTTTTTTTTTTTTTTTTTTTTGATGGAACACCCTGTTAGAATGATTAGATGGCGTTGGTGAGCTGCGATGGAGATGTAGATTTCTTCATAGTTTTTTGAGCTAATCGTTGATGACGCGTACTATTGATTCAATATTTGAAAAAAGCATAATTTATTAACGAATGAGGAGATTTTAGATATATTCAAAATTGAAAAACAAACATAGTCACTATAATATTTGGAAAAATTTTAGATTCAAAAAGTTGAAAAACAGACATACTCACCATATACCCATGCTGAGCTGCGATTTTTAATGGCGTTTGAAGCAGGAATTGCGAATGGATGATGCTTCCCATTGCATATCCAATCGAATAAATTAAACACACAAAGACACTTCAAAATCATATATTTTCAGGAAGTACATTATTGTAGGTACTTGGGGGACATACAATTACTTCTACGATAATACTAATAATATAATCTTACAATAATTCATAATATTAACAGATTAATGTAATTTACCCAATACTATTACCTGAAATTATATTTGAAAAACGCTATAAAGTTGAATAGTGTCCAAAGGGAAGTGTATCAAAGGTATTCTCTTGTACAAATCTTTTATCATCGTTTGCACTCAACGCAACTTTATTTTGCTCAATGCTGTAAACATTGTGAGCATAGGAACGAATGCAACGCTGAGTGGCGCTGATAATTTTTGAATGTCGTAGAGAATTCCAGTAGTCATCAAACGTTAATTTATTTTTTACAACGTTGTACTTGACTCCTTTGGCCTTTTTCACAACTTTTTGCCCTTGCTGAATTTTGAAAGTGTACATTTTCGATCGAAGACCAATGAAATGGGTAATAATTTCTCCATTAACTTCATCCTTCATTAGTCCTAGAACTTTTTTGTTGACCAACGGGATTTTATAAGGGTTATTAGGGGAGTAGTCGGAGGTGTCAAATTTATGTAAATCAGCCTTGATAATCTCTTCATAAACATCATTACACTGAATTTCATAGATGAAGCTATCCGTATCAGTGTACATAAGTTTACAGCGATCAATACCCAATTTCGGTAGCATATATGCGTAATGAAAATCAAACATGTATGTTTTGGAAATGTCCAGAATGGACATACCAATATACAGAGGTTTATTGAAAACTAATTCTTTCTTTTTCATTTCAATAGCTATAAGATCGTGTTCGGCGTCAAGAATAGTTCGATTGTGAAATCGATGACTTGCAATGAGATTCTTTGCCCCATATCGTCCATCCCATTTATTCACCAGTTTGATAACCCGATGATTTCTGATGTTCTCCATCGTTTTACCAAAAACAGCATTATTGTATAGTTTGAAAAGATTTTTTTCAAATGTTGTTGTCGCGTTAGTTCTTAATTTATTGTTATGTTCAATATACGATTTTAACCATGTCGACTGTCGAAATTTTAAAATTCTATGGATTTTACTCAATTCCAAACCATTCATTAATACTTGTTTCAAGGTTCGATAGTGAACAACATAATTCTCTTTATCGAAAAGAGTACACATCAATTTCGATAGTTTCGATCCGGGTGGAACTCGATGTTCAGGACAAAATGGAAAATCTCTATGCAAGTCGTGAGTGACGGTGGGATATTTTACGTCAACTTCCAATATATATCCTATGGGTGAATTATCCGGGATTGACAAAACATCAAAGTTAGATACATCGCTAATCCACTCAAACTCTCCTGAAGGGAGAGGTTCAGTCATTGCTTTTCCATACAGATTATTTACATCTAGATAAAGCAAAAATTTCGATGGTTTCGATGCATCGTAATCATCGGTGTACTTGTTATTAGCTTCAGAATACCTATGAACACAAGTTGAAATACCTCCACGAATTCCCTGCTCAATGAACATGATTTGATCAATATCTTGAAGAAGTTCCAATTTACAACCTGTAAACTTCAACATACAATCCCATGTGAAGCCAGGCATCGTATAATACCATGCTGGATCTAATTTATGTGTCTGAATGCTACTTTGT
>OY293303.1:73355826-73561415 GCA_958502075.1 Orchestes rusci
TGAGAAACTTCAACACAAATCTATTTAACTTTCTCGTGATAACAAAATATCAACCGACTCATGCGGCTAACGGCAGAATAATGCCTCCCTTATTCTACCTTATCTCTGAAGAAAACAGTGAACTAAATCCAGAACGCAATTCTTAAAACTACGCAGTACATAAGTCGTAAATCAATCAAATATTATAATAGAGAACTAATGGGCAATGGGTTGGGGTTTGAGTTCCTTTTGAATACCACCAATAAATAAAGATGCAGGTCTGGTGTCTGCTTATCTGCTAAGAATTGCAGAATTGCTCACACGGCCTATCCTGACCGTAATTCGTTCTCGAATTACCATCCTGCATACTTTGAACATCTGAAACAATGAGAAAAACCAGCAGAATGGAACATAACCTTTTCATAAATCAACAATATATGCCTGGCGAGCCATTACAATACCAAACTTAAAATCCTCGTTTCTTATTTTCCATAATTTAAATAGTGATTCAATCTGTTGGTATGCAAAAATCAATCCCAAAATTCAAAGCATTTTTTTTTTTTTTTTTTACACACAACGAATAAAAATATGTGCAAAGCGTCAGGCTTTCAACTCAACAAATATCAAAACAAATGCAAAGCGTCAGGCTTTCAACATAACAAATATCAAAACAAATGCAAAGCGTCAGGCTTTCAACATAACAAATATCAAAACAAATGCAAAGCGTCAGGCTTTCAACATAACAAATATCAAAACAAATGCAAAGCGTCAGGCTTTCAACATAACAATTATCAAAACAAATGCAAAGCGTCAGGCTTTCAACATAACAAATATCAAAACAAATGCAAAGCGTCAGGCTTTCAACATAACAATTATCAAAACAAATGCAAAGCGTCAGGCTTTCAACATAACAAATATCAAAACAAATGCAAAGCGTCAGGCTTTCAACATAACAATTATCAAAACAAATGCAAAGCGTCAGGCTTTCAACATAACAAAACTCAAGACAATGTGTAAAGCGTCAGGCTTTCAACATAACAAAAACCAAAACAAGTGCAAAGCGTCAGGCTTTCAACACAACAAAAATCAAAGCAATAACGCTCGAGTCAATATCCGTAATTGCTTGCACAGGTCAATGATAAAAATTATGTCAGTTACCTAGAACACCATACTAAGAATCATCGGACAATTCTCCGGGCCACAATCTCAGCATATCTTTAGCGACAACTCGCTTTCGATTTGTAACCAAGCTCTTCAACTCGAATCTATCAGCAGGTAATATCCCGGTTACTTCGAAGGGCCCCTCATACCTAGCGTCCAACTTTGACAGGTGGCTATTGCCCGAAGGATGATAAACATAATCGCCCAATTGAAATAACCTATTTGACCTTCTCTTTTTGTCAAAAAGGTTTTTCGCTAAGTCCGCTTGCTTTTTCATACGCTCATATGCCAGATTTCTGTCTTTTAATAAATCTTTTGAAAGGGAATACCCCCAAACCCCAATGAGCTAGCATCCGTAACAAGCTCAGTTTCCAAACTAGGATCAAAAATGACCAATAAAGGCCTTTGACTTAAGAAAGCACAGACATATGACTTCGCGATTTTTTGATCATCTCCCCACTCAAAAGGTTCATATTTTTTTGTTAATTTCGTAATACATGCAGTACGTGCTGCCATTTCCGGAAGAAATTTTCGGAAATAATTAGCAAGACCCATAAATTGCCTGACTTGTTTAACGTTAGATGGATCCGGAGCCCTTAATAAAGCTTCCACTTTATTTTTTACCAGGCCTTATACCTTTCTCGGAAACCTCTTGACCCAAATAATCGATTTCTGTTTTTAGAAAATGGCATTTGTTGATATTGAGTGAAAACCCAGCATTAGTAAGACAACCCAGTACCCTATTTAACTTCTCAATGCCCTCGGTTACTGACATTGAAGGAATGAGGATATCATCTAAATAAACCATGGCGTCTTTATCTTTCAAGTCACCTAAAGCATTACAAATAGCCCGTTGAAAAACTGCCGGTGCGTTGGAAAGTCCAAATGGCATTCGCAAGTACTCGTAATGCCCGTCCGGTGTGACAAATGCCGTTTTCTCTATTGAACAATCAGAAATAGGGATTTGATGAAAACCAGACGCCATGTCAAGAGTGGTAAAGAACTTGTTTCTACCTAGTCTGTCCAGTTGATCATCAATTCTGGGTAGCGGAAAACGATCTTTGATTGTAATTCTATTAAGCGCTCCAAAGTCACAACACATCCGCGCGGTGCCGTCTTTTTTATAAACAAGGACAATAGGGCTAGCAAAAGGCGACTTACTTTCCCGAATAATATTATTTTCCAAGAGGTCTTTAATTATCAATTTAACTTTTTCTCTCTCACTGTGTGCCATACGATAGGGTGAAAAGTTGATCACTCTATCTTCCTTAAGGTTAATTTTAAGTTCAGCAGTAGTGATCGGCATGACTGAATTCCCAGTGGTTATGTTTTGTCGGTAAACAGCTAGTACACCCAATAATTCTTCTAAGAACTGACCTGTTACTGATGTTTTTATAGTATCTGCAGATAGCGAGAAAGTATTTATGGCTGGGGGTGCACAAATCACATCATCTTTTAGATAAACGCAAGAGCCGCTACTGTCTGTGTGAATTTGAATTCCATTGTGACTAAAAAGGTCACGACCCAAAATGCAATCTTGTGAAATGACAGTGCTCTCAACTACATAAAAACAGATTTCGAATCCTATGCCATTACTCTCGATGTTCAACAATGTTTTCGAAAGTGCACAAAAAGAACCACCACCTATACCTTTTATCGACAAAAAAGCTGGTTCTAGCTTACAGTTAAGATTATTTACAACTTTTTCCGTAATTAAACTACATTCGGCGCCCGTATCTATTGAACAGGTAACAGTGGCATCCTGTATCTTAAATTTGGCACAAAAATCACTGTTTAGGGTAACACCAAAAAAATTTACTTGACGAGACGAAGACGGTTGTTCTCGTTTTCTAATGAAACAGTCGTCAATTTTGTGACCAATTTTTTACAATAGGTACAAGAAATCTTATCTTTGTAAACATTGCCCCCCGCTAGTCCAAAAGGGTTTGAAGTTTTATAATTTTTAGGACAGTTGCGTCTTAAGTGTCCCGGTTCATTGCAAGAGAAGCAGTTTCTACGGTCGTTATGTTTTTGTTCAACTTTTTTATCAAACGGATATGGCCTTTTATGCTTGTTTGCATCAACAAATTTTCGTTTTGAATAGTTGCTTAGCAGTATAAGCAGTTCACTAACAGAAGCCACTCTACTATTAAAAGCCGCAGTTTTAACCTGAACATCAACAATATCCCCAATTACAATTTCAAGCAGTTGACTTTCAGAGAGATCAAAGTTCAATGACTTAATTAAAGAAACCTTTTATCTGGCATACTCACAAAACGAATCAGCAAGGTCGCTGGTGAAAAGGCTAACTTTTCGGTACTTTTCGCTCAAGTTTCTTTTCGCTGGATACATGCTGCACAAGTCTAGCTTCAACGTCTCCCATGTTTTTTCATTCGGCTGCCATGACAAAAACCATTCTCCAGCTTCCCCTTTTAGTCCAGAAGCACTCCTAACCAGTAACTCGTACTCAGTCCAGTCAAACATCTCTCCTAGTTTTTCTACCTCGACGCACCACTTTTTCGCGTCACAAACGTCCAACAGGGGATCAAAGTTTGGCATCGTCACGGTAGTAGCTACGGCACTGTTATTTTGCTTTTGCATGGCTCTTACGGAGTCCGCAAACATTTTTACAAACTCCTCCATTTTTGTTTAGTCCAAAATATAAAAATGTCACGTAATAAATTTGATAAAGTCACGTAACACTGCGTAACACGCACTCTGTGGTACTTCTAGTAGTTCGAATCCCACTTCTGATGTGATAATTGGTCGTTTTAATAATGAAACTCTGAGAAACTTCAACACAAATCTATTTAACTTTCTCGTGATAACAAAATATCAACCGACTCATGCGGCTAACGGCAGAATAATGCCTCCCTTATTCTACCTTATCTCTGAAGAAAACAGTGAACTAAATCCAGAACGCAATTCTTAAAACTACGCAGTACATAAGTCGTAAATCAATCAAATATTATAATAGAGAACTAATGGGCAATGGGTTGGGGTTTGAGTTCCTTTTGAATACCACCAATAAATAAAGATGCAGGTCTGGTGTCTGCTTATCTGCTAAGAATTGCAGAATTGCTCACATATACTCTATCGTATATATCCAATACCGATTGAACACAAAATCTCCATTGTCAATAACCCTTATCTACTGAATCAATGATTTGGAATTGAGTAAAATCCATAGAAATTTAAAATTTCGACAGTTGACATGGTTAAAATCGTATATTGAACATAACAATAAATTAAGAACTAACGCGACAACAACATTTGAAACAAATCTTTTCAAACTATACAATAATGCTGTTTTTGGTAAAACGATGGAGAACATCGAATTAAATTATATACCATTAAACCGATAAAATTTACGAGTATGTTCTATTATTTTGATATGCTTGCATATTGCAGTGGAACAAGACACCATTGTTCTCTGAATCTCTTTACACATATTCCGATGTGAACAAGCATTAATTGTCGTCTAGCTGTCTACTTTGAGTGGGAATCATTTTCCACAACAGGTAATCCTATGACATCATATACAAAGCGCTCCGTCAATACTTTTTTGAAATGTGGTCGAACAAAATTAGTCAATTGATTCAACAGCATAACGTCGTAATAAGACATAATCGGGTAAGTGTATCTAAAATTTAAGTTTTTTTTTATTTTGATAATTTTTCAATGAACATTTATCATTTTCAAAATTATCTTATTTTTGTTTGATTTTCTCTAGAACCTATCCATCATGAAGATCATCGCAATGCAGGGCTTCAAAGTGTATCTAAAATTTAAGTTTTTTTTTATTTTGATAATTTTTCAATGAACATTTATCATTTTCAAAATTATCTTATTTTTGTTTGATTTTCTCTAGAACCTATCCATCATGAAGATCATCGCAATGCAGGGTTTCAATTTGGCACAAGAGTTCAAAGTCAAGGAGCTATCAATCTTTATATGAAAAGATCAATTATTAGTTCTTGTATCATCGTAAAAGTAATTTTTCATGTACCCTATGTTCCTCAAGTACCTGCGATTATGTACTTTGGATAGAATCTGTATTCCTGAAAATATATGATTTTATTTAACAGTAAAAATGCTTTCAAAAGCTGTTTTCGGTACGATAAACGGTTCCGCAGATATTCGCAAGAAAAGATTTCTGTTTCTCAATTACAACACCTTGAATCTCTAAAATGATGAATTTGAGGAAATTAACATGCAATCATGATAATATTATATTAAAAAAATATTGGTTGACTTGGACACGGATTTTTTTTCTTATCACATATTTATATTTTATCATGCATTGATTTGATTATCAAAATAGTAATTCCAAGTCCGGTTGTCCTCGTGCTCTGCAGTAGCGGCTACATACTGGATAGCAAGAGGTCGCCGCCCCGACTAAACGCAAACTACATCTTTTTGTACTTCCAGTATCAATCAAAAACTTAGCGTTGAGTTGGGGTATTATTATGTGTGGTAAAGTTGATGAAATATTATTTAAATGTATTAAACTTTTTCGTTCTGAAAACTGTCCAAGGTAAAATTTCCATCATGCATATTATATGGATGAGTGTTATCTACATGTTTCAATGGTTCATTGTCAGTACAATGGTTTCTGTTTTTATTTTGTGAGTCGGCATTACCGTTTCCTATGAATGAGTCATAAGAGTTGACCTCAGGGTTATCTGCTAGTGACGCATTTTCTTGATAATTAATTTCCGCAAAATTTAAGGGTTGATTATTTCTTTTCACAAAACTTGAAAAAGATGATGTGTCCATTGGTTCCGGCTGATTAGAATTAAATTGATTGTGTCCCACATTTTGAGATGGTGGTTTAAAAACTGGTCTCTGAAAATTCCTCTGTTGCGAATAACTTGGTTGAAATTGATTTCTATTAAATGCAAAATGCAATGGGAATATGTTGAGTATTAAGTCGTTGGTGAGTATGTTTTTGCAATTTTGAATCTAAAATCTCCTCATTCGTAACAATATAAATGTTACTTCTTCAAGTATTGAATCAATAGTACGCGAAATCTATATCAACGATTAGCTCAAAAACTATGAAGAAATCTACATCTCAATCATCTACCACAACAGGTAACCATATGAAGTCAGCATGAAACAGCGCCATCTAATTCTAATAGCAAAAGATCAAAGAATCGAAGCGTACGCGTAACTCAAACAACTATGAAGAAATCTACATCTCCATCGCAGCTCACCAACGCCATCTAATCATTCTTGTAGCAAACGTTTAAAGAATTAAATCATT
The DNA here is from genome assembly GCA_958502075.1 of Orchestes rusci. Lineage (NCBI taxonomy): Eukaryota > Metazoa > Arthropoda > Insecta > Coleoptera > Curculionidae > Orchestes > Orchestes rusci. The sequence continues at coordinate 73,362,236 of OY293303.1, forward strand.
ATTAAATAAAGTACGTACCAAACACCTATCTACTTTGAGTGGGAATCATTTTCCACAACAAGCAACCTTATGACGTCATACACAGCGTCATCGATTGGATATGCGCTTCAAACGTCATCTAATTCCAATAGCAAACGATGAAGCGTACGCGCTATATTACAAGATTTGAAACTGTTCTTGGCATTCTTCACGAATTACTCGAAGATCAGATTGAACAGATCAATATTTTCAAGGTTATTTAATCTCTTTATAGCAGATCTGCATGCATAGAACCCCAATGTTTGAAGGAAATTATGTACTATGAACCCTCGTATGAACTCAATAAAATTATTGATGATTTGAATAAAATTTACGAAAATGAGTATGTTTTTCGATGTTTCGAGGTGCTAATAGATGCATTTTGCAGTGGAATTACAGAAAACAAGGCACCATTGTTTATTGAATCACGTGTAACCGATGTGGTCATTGTTATATTAATAAATTGCATGGTTTGCAATCTGGTTCGGAACGACAAAGGATGTGTGTTTCTATTAGTTCAGTCTATTCAAAGCCTTGGTCGAAGAACATCAGTAATAACATCTGTGATCATTGTGTGTGAGGAGGTGTGTTAAGAGCGTTATATAAAAGGTAGGTAAATACTTTTTTTAAAAATAATTATTTAATAGAATTTGTTTGTTATCATAGCATGGACCTTTCTACTGTTAATGCGGTGTGCTTGGCTCAAAACGACAAGCCTGTGAAGAAGCTTCAAAACCTTCCGCTTAACATCCCTCAACAAATTTTTGCTGGGAAAAAAACCAATGGCGTATTCGGGGAGTGCTTACTCCTGGAATTGGAAGAGAGCGTTGTCTTTCTCCCAAAACGAGTGACATCAATTTTGGAAAAGAACCTCGAAGATCTTGCTGGAGGGGAGTATGCTCTTGTCTTTCGGGGGTTGAAGGACGTCAGAAAGCCTAATCCACAGACCCTGTTTGAGCTCGTTAAGCACCCAGCAGCCGACAGCAACTAGTTTAAGGTAGTTGTATTTTTTTTAACCATGTTATACTTGCTGAAAAGCTGCAAATATAATTTTATTTTTGAAGAATTCTCTAAAGTTTGAAATGTGGTCGAACAAAATTAGTCAATTGATTCAACAGCATAACGTCGTAATAAGACATAATCGGGTTAGTGTATCTAAAATTTAAGTTTTTTTTAATTTTGATAATTTTTCAATGAACACCATTTATCATTTTCAAAATTATCTTATTTTTGTTTGATTTTTTCTAGAACCTATCCATCATGAAGATCATCGCAATGCAGGGCTTCAATTTGGCACAAGAGTTCAAAGTCAAGGAGCTATCAATCTTTATATGAAAAGATCAATATATTTTTAATTTTTTATGTACCCTATGTTCCTCAAGTACCTGCGATTATGTACTTTGGATAGAATCTGTATTCCTGAAAATATATGATTTTTTGAAGTGTCTTTATGTGTTTAATTTATTCGATTGGATATGCAATGGGAATATATGGTGAGTATGTCTGTTTTTCAATTCATGGGTATATGGTGGGTATGTCTGTTTTTCAATTTTTTGAATCTAAAATTTTTCCAAATATTATAGTGACTATGTTTGTTTTTCAATTTTGAATATATCTAAAATCTCCTCATTCGTAAATAAATTATGCTTTTTTCAACTATTGAATCAATAGTACGCGTCATCAACGATTAGCTAAAAAAAAAACTATGAAGAAATCTACATCTCCATCGCAGCTCACCAACGCCATCTAATCATTCTAACAGGGTGTTCCATCAAAAAAAAAAAACTCAGCTCATCAACGCCATCTAATCATTCTTATAGCAAACGATTAAAGAATCAAATAGTACGCACCAAACACCTGTCTAGTGGGAATCATTCAACAGGCAACCCTATGACGCCATACACAGCATCATCGATTCGCAATTCCTGCTTCAAACGCCATTAAAAATCGCAGCTCAGCAACGTCATCTAATAATTCTATAATAGCAAACGATCAAAGAATCGAAGCGCCATCTCAACAACTACAAAGTCCTAAAACCTTAATTCCCAATACCCCCGTACCCCCATCAAGCCTTCAAACTATCTACGAAGCGCAGGGGGGCCCGAATACCCCCGTCCCCCCATCCCAAACTATCCACGAAGCGCAGGGGGGCTCGAATACCCCCTAACAAAACACAGTGGGAATCATTCAACAGGCAACCCTATGACGTCATACACAGCGATTCGCAATTCCTGTCCCCCCATCCCAAACTTGCTAGCAGGGGGGCTCGAATTTCCCCACAACGAAACCACACACACAATACAAGACCAAAACACACCGAAACGGTATCTAAAATCTATATAAATTCCTATGACTCAGGTGGCATAGGTACCCCCGTCCCCCCATCAAACTATCTCCACGAGCAGGGGGGCTCGAAACCACACACAATTTAAGACAAGACCAAAACACACCGCAACTGAACTACAAATCTACATTCTATTTTAGGCACCTTGTTAGCGTATTGGTTAAGACTGTCACGTACAAATCCAAAGGACGTGAGTTCAATTCTCGCTATGGCGGATTTTTTTTTCAGGCGATCATCGGGGTAGCAACTGAACCACAAATCTACATTATATTTTAGGCACCTTGTTAGCGTATTGGTTTAGACCGTCACGTACAAATCCAAATGATATGGGTTCGAATCTCGCTGTCGGAAAATCTTTTTTCAGACTTAATCTAACCTCCACACCCCCCAATCCCCCCATCCTGAACCCAGGAACCAAGCTATAAAAAATCCCCTGTCAAAGCTGTCATCTGTCAAAGCTGTCATCTGTCAAAGCTGTCAAGATCAAAGCGTTATGTCAACTGTCAAGATCGAGATCGAGCGACGTTGCCAGATGAGCAGTCTTCGAGCGACGTTGCCAGATTCATCAAAAATTCCCTGAAATCTAGGGAAAAGTCAAAAATATGCCTCGCCCACTTGAGCGCTTTGAGGTTATGGTCGAGAAGTGAGCCAGAAGCCTCCCTGTTTATCTACTTGAGTCGCTGTACTACATTATAAGCGCACTCTCACTTCTCATCCTAAAAGCAGTCTGAGAGATTTATCATCATCATCATGTTGACTCCAGAAGATATTGAAAAAAAACGAAAAACCATCCATCAGCTCAACATACCAGCTTCATCCTTGTATCAGGAGTATTTTGTCAAAACCCTACATACCACTTTGGGCATTTCTGAGGATGTTTTGAAAATAGTTCTAAAACCATGTTGGGGACACTACACTGCTCCAACTGATGAAGGTGATCCCGGATATGATGAAAATGATGGACCATATGTTTCGTTTGGAATAAATTGTAATTTGTGCATGAAAAACTTTTTGAATAAAAATAAATGGTAGAATTGTTGTTATTGTCTAATTTCGTTTAGTTATAGCATCAGGACTATGTAAAAATCTTCTCTTGGGTTCCATGGTTTTTGAGATGTTTCTAGGGCTATACATATATTTCAATAAAACAATGTTTTTCATTAAGATTCTTTTATTTGACTTAAATCAGACAAAATCCTACTTTTGTCATTATACATGATTTGTGCTAAACAATAACTTTCTATGCTAGGGTTATCCTTATGAAAACTCGAAACTACATCTTCAATGGGTACATGTGTTACACAATTTCTAATTATTTCATGTAAATTATTCAAAATCATATTATAATACTTGGGAAAATCCAATTGCTTCAGTTCCCGAAGTCTCATGTTTACAAAATGCTTATTAACAATACAAAGGTGTGTTGTTCTCAGTTAAAAATATTATTTGATCGTTTTTTGAAATTGAGATTATTTTCATTCCATCATCCATGGGTACACTGTTGACCGTCAAGTTGTTGTGTGAAAAGGACGGGTGAATGTGTTCAAGATGCCCTTCTAGTAGCCAATTGAGATAGTCCCTTATGATTTTCCACACATCTTCGTCAAAAATCAGCATTTTATCACCATTAGGAATTCTAATTATAGTTCGAAAATTCCTCAGCATACTTAATTTCACATAGATCTTGATATCACTGGTAGAACAGAAAAACATTGTGCTTAGTAGAAACTGATGCTTTTCACTGTTGATCAAATTCCCCTCATTCACAGTCAATAGCTGCTGCAGATCAATGCGCACCTGATCACACATGTTGGAAGACTAATAATTATTGGTCACTTCATTCACATTCTCCTAGTTTGTTACTTTATTTTAATCATGCGCAGTGTGTATGTGATTTATAATCTGTTATTATCGTTGATCCAACTATTGTGTGAATTTTCAAATCCAAGCCATTTCACATACACCTTGTTACCCCTTTCTGTAAGACCTTCTCCACCAAATAAACATCTTTCTGTTTAGTTTTTTGCAATTCCTGCTCATAAAACGCTCCCATGATTGGTTTATCATACATATCCTCCAGTAAATAAGCAACTGGTTTACTGATTTTGACTTTAACAATTTTGAACAATTCAGTCGTCCATTTAGGAGTATACCCCTTCTCAAAAACATGTTTGACTGTGCTTATGCGAACTACATCGCCAACTTTGAATTCACCCAAATCAGTGGCAATTTTTATATGATTATATACTGTATTGAGTAGAATATTTTGAAGATCTTTATCAACTATCACATCACAAGGTCTCATTTTGGTTACTCCGTGTTTTTGTTCATTATAGTTTTTCACAACATTCATAATGACATCTATCCACATGTATGTTCCATTCAAGCTGAAATATTTGAATAACTTCTCTTTTATTGTTCTTATGGCACGCTCGACAAATTGCAGCTTTCATAACAGTGAACGTGCTGTAATGATTTATACTATATCGATGCATGAGACGTTGAAAATGACTATTATAAAATTCCTTTCCCTGATCAGTTTGCAAATTTTGAGGATGGTGTTTTGATTTTTCAAGAACATTTGCAAAAGCATTTGTCACCGCATCTCCAGACTTGGATCTTATTGGTTCAATCCAGATATATTTTGAAAAACAGTCGATTATGATGAGAACATATTTAAATCCTCTGTTGTCCTTCTGATACATATCCATTTGACCCAAATCAGCCTGCCATAAATCATTCAGTCCTTTGATGATTGCACGACGTCTGGGAAATTTTCGTCTTATAGGTTTGAAAAGCTCATCAACAAGCTGAACTTTTTCTTTTGACATGTTTCAGTCACGTTAATCAGTTTTGTTACTCCTGTTATGAGTATATTCACCACTTGGAACACTTAGAACTACTATTTGACTTTTCAGTTCGTTGATGGTTCTTATATGCTCCTCCAATAGTTTTTTCTCATCGCTGAAGATGTTCATAATTTTGGTATTCAAATCCTCTGAAACGCGTCTTATTTCCTCATGAAGAGTCTGTTTTATAGATGAAATCAATCCATCAACATATTTCCTATTAACCGCATCCAAGAAGTTTGTTGGTCATTTTAGATTGCAAATCTTCAAGTTTTCAATGTCAATATCACCTTCAGATGTATGAGCTAATAATTGTGGTCTTGATCCTATTTGATGAGTGTACCCCCCTGTTATCATTCGACGTCCAAACTTGTCAAGACTCATTTTACTACTGAAGTATACAAAATATGTGCAATTCTATTTATATTTCAAGTCAACATTACAATTTCTCAATAATTCCAGCCTCTGCGAGTTCTTCCACCAATGATATTATCTCATTATCATGTGATGTATTGCCAGCTTGTTTCGATGCAATCAACAAACGTAATCGATCTACAAGTTCATTTACATCATTCCAGTATACATATTCGACTGGTTTTGAATTGCAAATCATTTTTGGAAAACCACTACCCTTATGTGTTTTCAGTAAGGATCGAATAATTTTTCTATATTTATAACCTTTGTTTCCTTTGATTTTTCCCGTTGATTTACATCCCACTAGAGATATATTTGTTATATCTAAAATTTTTTTGTAAGACGATAAATCGGCTAAAGTGTAGCTTATTGGTTTCTTAGTAAATATCAATTCATAGAGTCCTTTCGTACCATCAAATTCTTCGCCATTGATGATTATATTTCCGAAATTTTTCACAGAATCAACTGGTGTTAAACCAAGCATCCACTTTGATTGTGATTTATCGAATTTTGGTCCCATACTACTACGATCGGTATCTTTAGCTGTTTTACGATGAGTAGAAATATATACTTCTGTGCGATTGTTGAATAATTATTTAAATAAGAAATAACTTGCTGGGGAGATTCTTTATCATCGTTAGATGTTAAATCTACACTTTCATCTGCATCACCATCATCATCATCATCATCATGACGTTGTTGTTGTTCGAAGTATTTCCAACGTGTTCCCCATGTTTTATTGGGTGTGTCTGAGGTTTTTCTAGTTGTTTTCGAGGTGAATTTTAGTGGTTTACGAGTTGTTTTTGGATGTCTCTCGGGTATCCCAGAGATTTCTTCAAGACGTCTTTTGAGGTGATGTGGAGAAGACTGTTGTTGTTCCATATCATCAGCATCGTCATGTTCTTCAATCATTTTTTTCAATGGTACTGTGATGGGTTTGAAAATTCGTTCAAGAGACTCATCAGTTTCAGCGCGTCCCAATTTTAGCGCAAGATATTTTTTTCGCACATCTCTAGCTATCCGAGTGATTTTCTGCTTGCGTTCTGCATCCTCTTGGTTCAACAGCTTCATGGTTAGTAACTGATGTTACAAGCTACTAACCTTTATATAGTGGTCGAACACTTTACGATTCTGCCATCATCTAAATCAAATTCCTTTACAAGAACAACGGAACCAAATTTACCTTCACTCCAACATTTCGAACATATCATTTTGAAGTTATCGTACGTTATATCTGGTGACACACATGTCTCAAATTAACATCATCCTGTTTGAATAAAACAATCATATTACAATTATTATCACGTATAAGTTGCTTTGGTATTTTTGAATATGTTTGACTGATATATGCAACATCAATCTCTCTATGTCTACACATGGAAAAATAGGTTCTAATTTTATCCTGTTTCTCACATGCGACATCATCAGATATGAATACTCAATTTTTCCATGCTTCTGTTGGATCCATAATCATATCATTGTCAGTGAATGGAAAAAATTCAACACCCTTCACATTTCTCAGAATATCTTCCAGTAATTTATATTTTGGTTGATATAATGATTTTGAATAGACGTACAAATTTTCGAAACGCAATCCATTCATATTGAATAATAACGCAAACAGTCTGTTTGTTTTTCCACAACCACTAGGACCGCAGAAAATTGCACGAACAAAATTAGGTAATAATTTACTATGTTTAGAATTTTCAACTTTTTCAACAATATCAAAGTTTTCTGTAGAAAGTTTGAGTGCTTGTGGTACCACAAACATTTTGAGAGTGATCGGTGGACTATGTTGTAGCTGGCTATTTATAGTTTTGAGGGTTGAATATAAATATAAGTTGACTCAACGATTTGACTGCAGTGTAATGTTAGTCTTCAAGCATAGAGGTTGTGGATTAGTCAACTCCATCATTAATAAACTGCCAATTGAACTTCATCTTCCTGGCTATCAATTTTGCGGACCTGGAACCAAATTGGCTGGACGTCTAGAGCAAGAAGATAAGGGTATAAACCCATTGGATGCAGCCTACAAACAACACGATATTGCATATTCTCAAAATTCTTCGTTGTCCGAACGACACAAAGCTGATTGGGAATTGGAAAATCGAGCGTGGGAGCGTGTAAAGGCGAAAGATTCCAGTTTTGGTAAAAAAACAGCTGCTTGGTTAGTGACTACGGGAATGAAGGTTAAAAGAAAACTTGGAATGGGACACCATTCATTCAATAAAAAAGTAGTTGGACCTATTTGCAATTCATTGAAAAATTGCGATGGAAAAAATGTAAAGAAAAGCCATTGCGCTACGCGCTGCACGAAAAGCAGTCAAGAGACTTGGCGGGCGTAAAAAAGTGAAAATCCCACGAATCATCCCCATTGAAGCAAAATCTGGGGGATTTATACCTTCAATACCCCTTTTTGCGGGACTGAGTGCACCAGGAACTCTTGCTGGAGGAGCCGCATCTATTGCTAAAACGGTGGTGGATGCGAAAAATGCAAAGAAACAGTTGGAGGAGAATAAGAGGCATAATCAAGCAATGGAGTTCGGACAAAAGGGATCGGGAATTTATTTGAGAAAATATAAACGTGGATTTGGATTATTTTTGAAGCGAGCTGCGGTTCCAAAAAACTCCCAATAAAGTTACCCAACAGAGCTCTATATGACTATGAAATAAAATTGTTTGTAAAAAAATTAAACATTCCATATTTTCGTGGGGTATTCATGCGAGACACTCTCCCTCGAAAAGTGAAAATAAATGAGAGTGCTGTTTTGAATTTAGATACAAATAATCATAGCGGTACACATTGGGTAGCTTATAAGAAACGTGGAAATTTAGTAGACTATATTGATAGTTTTGGTAATTTGAAACCGCCAATGGAACTCATTAATTATTTCGGTGAAAAGGTGCGTATTCTATATAACAGAGATTGTTATCAGAATTTCAATGCATCCAATTGTGGGCATTTGTGTATCAGATTTCTCTATAAAAACAAATAAAAGTTTGACCATTCATCAGTCATGTCTATGATCTTCACATTGGAAGGTCGAACGTTAACGCTATCCATAGACTTCAACCCACTCATTCAACTGAATCCCGATTATCAATACGGGTTAGCTGTTCTAGGATTTCATTCCTACAATACTATTGAGTTGAAGGTTAAACATATATGTAGTTGCCAATGATACTATTAAACTACAATTGTTGAAGTCCATTCGAAGTGATCAAGCTATTCACTTACCTTTTAGAAAATGGGAAATACATGAGCTACCTGCCTTACAGACTGATGCGACAAAAGAAGTATGGAGTATTAAAACAACTACAACTGTTGATTGTCAACGATATGCAGTTATCGCTTTTCAAACAAATCGTATTGATGACATCAAATCGGACACAACAAAATTCGATCATCTGAATATATCTGACATTCGATTGTTTCTGAATGGGGAATACTATCCATATGAACGTTTGAGTCTCAACTTTGGAAAGAATGATTATTCGGAAGCTCACTACAGCTACACCGAATTTTACTCAAACTTTGTGGCTATAGATAAGAAGAGACCGCTTTTAAATTATGATGATTTTAAAAATCATACATTATTTGTCATCAACTGTTCCCGACGTGACGAAACCTCAAAATCATTAACCATAGATGTGAAAGTGGAAATTGAGTCACGTGAAGGATTTCCTGCCAAAACCAAGGCGTATTGCATGATTATTCACGATTGTGTAATCGAGTATCTTCCTCTAAGTGAAATTGTGCGAAAATTGAACTAGTACGATGGAGTCGCTTGAGGATCTTGATATGAAATGGTGAGAGGTGTTTCAATCAAGAACGAGATTTGCAATAAAAAAACAACCAGATCAGGGAAAAAGAAAAACAATAAAGCCAGCAGCAGCAGCAGTACCAGGATCGGACGCTTCCAGACTATCATCACAATAATTATTATTATTATCAGAATTAGGTGAATTATAATTATGTTATATTGTCTAAATAAACCTATGAAAAAAAAAAATCTTTGCATTTTCAATTCTTTTTTTCATTCGAATTCAAAAGGCGAAATCAATCCCGATATGAGGTTGATGAACCCAAGATAATTGTTGTGAAATGTGAACACTCTTCATTGCCCCGCGATGTAGGTGTAGGTACTTGTTATTATATCAAATACGTCGAATTTTAAAATTCAATGTTCAACTTGTGGCAACTTGTTTTTTTGATGAGTCATCGGTTTGAGCTCAATTTAACACGTTCTGACTGGAATATGCTGGTGCTCGCCGCGCTTGCATTCGTTGAAAAAAGTACTGATTGAAAGATTTAATGTTTTATGTTAACATACTTAATTATAAACAGTTCTATGGGTTTGAATGTTATTATTGTTTGGATTAATAAACTTATGAAAAAAAAAAAAAACTATACGTTTTGAATTCTTTTTCATGAATTCGAAATCCAAATTCAAATAGAGAATTTAAACGTGGGAAACTTATCCACAAACATAATAATTACCTTGTAAAGTAAACATTTTCGGTCAGCTCGAGTGGTCCATAAGTCTACGCGATGACATATATATTGTGCGATATGCGCTGTCTAGATTTTCCCACCCTCTATTAGTCTGGTTCGGTTGATTAGATCCAGTCACCAGTCAGAGAATCAGTTTTCTCTAAATAGTTGAACGAGACACTGGCACTTTTTTGAAGCAGCAGCATCGACTTGGTTTCAACATACACACGCTCCAGGCCTAATAACCCAGCTAACAATTTCTTGTTCTATAAATGTCGTGGGAACGTTTTTAGAACTAATTTTTATAGAGCAATATTTTTCTAAGAACATTTTTAAAACGTTCTTACAACTCTTAAACAATCAAAATGGGCACCATACTATACAGCTTTTTACTTCTATAAAATGTTGTGTAAAGCCTCCGCAAAACAATAATAGAATTGTTGCATAAACGTTCTTAGAGATTTTAAAGAACATTTGTATCACCGTAACAGAGCAAAAGCTCTTGTAGAATACAACTTCCAAAGAACTCTAATACAATTATGGCATAGAATCGCAAAATGTCTCATTATGCAACAATTTTTATGCATTGTGTGATATTTAAAGAACTTTTAAACTGTTTAGTGTTGTATTTTAGAAGCAAATTGATTCTGTAACAAAACATGACGATGAAAGATGCTGACTTCATGATAATTAACCTACTCTGTAGAAATAGGAATATGGGTATATACTTAATAATTTACTGAGTTGGTTATTTGCAGTCACTTAAGCCGTAAATCAACTTGCGGAAGAAGATTTATTGTGAAACATATATTACATTATGGGAATTTTTTGATGCTCCCTCCGTTTGGCCTAAATTTCCACTATGACTTAAAGTTTATGAAAAAAATGTTTTCCAAAAATTCGTGAATCTACCCCTAAATTTTATATGAAATAATCAGACACACTATCGTGGTCGATATTATTCAGATTATTTCATTTGGTATTATTGCTTATGCTTTCAAATTTGTTTTATTTTATTTCTAGACAATATGGCCGCAGAAAAGAATGGAATCTTTGTATTATTAATACTATCCAATATGGATTCCAACTAATACGACATGTTTGTGTATTTTGCAATGATTATAGAGCAATGCCATTTCATTCAGTGTTGTCATATCTTAAATTATTTCATGAACAATGAGACTGGCTTATTTATTTAGAATCTTTAATCAATTTTACGAAAAAAAAAAATTATTTAAACTAAAAGACGTCTCTGTTACGAGCCACAAAAGATGTTTTGACTTGAAATGTATGGAAAATACTAGAGTTTTGGGAACTATGTATTAGTGCCCCCGTCTATTGTGTGTATTATGTTTATTTTTTTTTTAGTTAACCAGGATCTATCAAATTATTTTTAACTTTTCCGCATTATCCTGGTGACTCTAATGAAATCATTTCAAAAACCATTTGTCAGAGGGGTTCTTTTATCTAATAAAATGCTAAAGGTTTTCGTAAATGTTGTTACTTTTCGAAAACGCTCCACTTTTTCACCTTTCTCCATTAAAATAAAAATGAATAAGACATTTTAAAGCAAGATAAAGTCACAAACTCCATAAAAGTTTAATAATCTAAAACATATGGCATGGCGTCGTTGTTATAGTAGTTCTATAGTGGTTTTCATAGAACAAAATATTTTTATTTATGCCTATTTATTCTATAAAGGGTATAAAGGTATACACCTGAATTGGAATAGTTGGTGACTGCGTTAAAGAAGCGCCAGTTTACCTTATTCGATAACTGCTTCCATGTCAGTTATTTGCTCTCCGCAGCAGAATTGTATCAGTAAGAACCCTTTGTACAATAATTCTATAAGAAAACTTCATGAGACATTACAGAACAGTTGTATAAGAGTTTCACTGGACATAATGTAGTTCCAATAAGATATTATTGTGCATCGCTTTTAGAGCAATTTGATTGTGTAAGCACAGTGGTTGCAAAAAAGTGTTATCATGCAGCACTTATAGAACTATATTGGAACTTATTCTGTAACTGCTCTATAATTATGCTGCAAAAACGTTCTTACGATAGGTTAAAACAACAAATTAGTTGCTGAGAGCAAAATAGTGTCATATTCGTCCACTATACAACAATCTACTGTACTATACGCAACTATAGAACATTAACAGAACATAAATATCCTATAACTCCAAATCTATAGGACTATTTTGCTAGCTGGGAAGGTAGGTAGATTAAACTGAAGCAGTTTTCAATAAAAACTATTTTTTAATGTGATTTATTTTTATTTCTTATTTTTTTATGTAATTTAACTAAACAAAACATGTTTTACAAAAATCCACAAAGCAGTTTGATTTGGTGAAGCTCATCGCGAAGAGTTGATTACGAGACTTTTCGAAGATTCAGCATCAATTATTCATACTTCTACTCAACATTCATCGTTTGAAATTAAATCAGGTAATTAAACTTTCAGTTTTTCAAATTTTGATGATATTCCATCGATGTACATTTCGTTTTTATATTATATCCAAGTGAATTAAACACAACTTATTGTCTTTCAGAAAACAACATCAAAGCAACCGGATTTGGTGCTTATTCGATACTTCAATAATTGGAGGGGTGTTGTTCCCACCTAGAAGGGTTATAACATAGCCGTCAATCACCTGCTGGCGAGCTATCTCACACCCTCGAAATATTCAAAGGACTACACACAGAACATCACACGAGTTCATCCTCCCAAATTGACTTGAATATTCCACTCATGTACAAAAAATCCCATAAGAGCAGTTGAATTTTTGGAGGCTTACAGCGATAACACCAAATCGAGAATACCACTCTGTCATGGCAACACAAATAACCAGGTTGTCAGGGCAATCGATATGGCAACGACCATTTTTTGACACAAATAACCACGTTGTCAGGGCAATCAACATGGCAACGCAAATTTAGTGAAGTTATATTCTAGAATTCTTGAAATATTCTTCTAAATACCATTCGTGCTTTAAAATTAACCGGATAAATTTTCGCTCATGCGTGTTTTCTCTACAAATTTCACTCGACCTTCGGTCTCGTGAAATTTTGAGAAAACACGCATTCGTGAAAATTTATCGGTAATTTTTAAGCACTCGTGGTATTACCTTCGAAAACACCACCACCACCAACACCACATCAACGACGTTGAAAAGTTGTGAGTCGATTATTTTTTTAAACAATATGTTTTCCTCATGCAAGGTTTTGTTAAAAAAGCAGAAAATATGCTTTCATTTGTGAAAAAAATGAAGAGATTTCTGTACAACGAGCCTTGTGTGAGAACGACAAGGCATTGGATTCGAAGAATAAGTAGATTAGTTAGTGAATTTAATAATTTACCCAGAAACAATCTTCGATTAATTCAAACTAATTTGCAACACCTTAAAGTGATTAAAAGACAATTGATTTAAAAAAATAAGCGGGTTGGGATGGGGTTAGTAAAAGTATCGAAATAAAGCAATAGGGTTAGATGGGAAAATATTATTAATTGTTTCAAAGGAAGAGTATCTAGTGGGTCAATAATTAATTTGATTCATAAAGACGTCAATAGATTAATGGATGATGCATTTATTTTATTTCAACGTAAATTAATGGAAGTACTGAAATCTTTTAACATTGTTAAGGTAAACTCCACATTTTGCGGGGAGTTTATCAAAAAATAAGCCGAACGCGACATTGTAGATTTCAAATATATTAATACTAAAAATGTAATCATTGATGTAGGAACGGATGTAAAAAGCTGGTTTTTTGAATACGTGCGTGATGTAATTTTGAATGGTCTTTCGGAATTCCAGGAACGCGATTTTTAATATCAACAAAACTAAATAAATCAGAGAAAAAAAAGTTTTTTTGTGATCGGTGTCTCAACTATTTCACATCTGAGGTAAAATTGACCGAACATGAAAAGCTGTGTGCAAAATTGAATGAATATAGAGTCTCATTTCCAAGCTACAAACATGTTGAATTTAAAAAATTTATTCACAAACAAAAATGTCCCTTCATTATCTATGCTGATTTTGAAAGCCAACTAGAGCAAGTAGTCGATCAACACATTTCCATAAATACGCGAAAATATCAAAAACATATAGTTTACAGTGCCGGGTTCTATTTAAAATGTTCCTATGCCGATTCTCTTTCATTTTTCAAGAGCTATCGTGGTGCAGATTGTATGGAGTGGTTTATCAACGAAATGGTTGAAATATCAAAAGTTATTCATTCAAAAATCAAGAATATTTTTCCCATGATCGAAAAGAGAAGCATTTGCGGTGCAACAAATTGCCATATATGTGAAAAACCTTTTCAAAAAAATGATAAGATCGTTCACGATCATGATCATTTTACTGGTGAATTCAGAGGTTTTGCACATGAAAATTGTAATCTAAATTTCAGAAAGCTTTAGGTTGTGCCGGTTGTTTTTCAAAATTAATCCGGTTATGATGGTCATTTGTTGATAAAAGATCTTGCCAAACGTAGTCACGTGACTGTTCTTCCAACCAATAATGAAGTTTATATATCTTTCACCCATTTCGTTGACGAAAACAGTCTGAGATTTAGGTACATTGATTCATTCAAATTCTTAGGCGCTTCTCTCGATGATTTACTATCAACAATGAAAAAAACTGATTTTAAAATATTGACTATATTGATAGCTTGGAAAAAATGAACGACACCCAATTACCTTCAATTGAACATTTTTATAATAAATTGAATAATACCAATTTATCAATCGAAAACTATCAACATGGTCAAACTGTGTGGGAAGCCTTTGGAATCCAAAATTTAGGTGAATATTCAGATTTGTATCTCAAGACCGATATTTTGGGATTAGCCGATCTATTTGAGAACTTCAGACAAAGTAGCATTCAGACCCAAAAATTAGATCCCGCATGGTATTATACGATGCCTGACTTCACATGGGATTGTATGTTGAAAATTACCGATTGTAGATTGGAACTTCTTCAGGATATTGATCAAATCATGTTCATCGAGAAGAGGATTCGTGGGGGCATTTCAACTTGTGTTCATAGGTATTCTGAAGCTAACAACAAATACACCGATGATTACGATGCATCGAAACCATCGAGATTTCTGCTTTATCTAGATGTGAATAATCTGTATGGAAAAGCAATGACTGAACCTCTCCCTTCAGGAGAGTTTGAGTGGATTAGCGATGTATCTAACTTTGATGTTTTGTCAATCTCGGATAATTCACCCATAGGTTATATCTTGGAAGTCGATGTGAAATATCCCACCACCACTCATGAGCTGCATAAAGATTTTCCATTTTGTCCTGAACATCGAGTTCCACCCGGATCCAAATTATCGAAATTGATGAGGACTCTTTTCGATAAAGAGAATTATGTTGTTCACTATCGAAGCTTGAAACAAGCGTTATTGAATGGTTTGAAATAAAGTAAAATCCATAGAATTTTGAAATTCCGGCAGTCCGCATGGTTAAAACCATATTATATTGAACATAACAATAGATTAAGAACCAACGCGAAAATAACATTTGAAAAAAATCTTTTCAAACTATACAATAATGCTTGTTTTGGTAAAACGATGAAGAAAATCAGAAATCATCGGGTTATCAAACTGGTGAATAAATGGGATGGACGATATGGGGCAAAGAATCTCATTGCAAGTCATTGATTTCATCATCGAACTATTCTTGACGCCGAACACGATCTTATAGCTATTGAAATGAAAAAGAACGAAGTAGTTTTCAATAAACCTCTGTATGTTGGTATGTCTATTCTGGATATTTCAAAAACATACATGTTCGATTTTCATTACGCACATATGTTACCGAAATTGGTTATTAATCGCTGTAAACTTATGTACACTGATACGGAAATCTTCATCTATGAAATTCAGTGTAATGATGTTTATGAAGAGATCATCAAGACTGATTTAAATAAATTTGACACCTCCGATTATCCCCCTAACAATCCTTATAATATCCCGCTGGTCAACAAAAAAGTTCTAGGACTAATGAAGGATGAAGCTAATGGAGAAATTATTACCCATTTCATTGGCCTTAGATCGAAAATGTATACTTTTAAAATTCAGCAAGGGCAAAAAGTTGTGAAAAAGGCCAAAGGGGTCAAATACAACGTTGTGAAAAATAAATTAACGTTTGATGACTACTGGAATTCTCTAAGTCATTCAAAAATTATCAGCGCCACTCAGCGTTCCATTCGTTCTAATGCTCACAATGTTTTCAGCATTGAGCAAACTAAAGTTGCGCTGAGTGCAAACGATGATAAAAGATTTCTGCAAGAGAACACCTTTGATACTCTTCCTTTTGGCTTTTAGCTATTTAGCTTTATAGCGTTTTTTTATTTTTCATCTTTTTTTTTTTTTTTCATTAAAGTACATACCTACAATAATGTATGTACTTATTTGAATAATGAAATATGTATTCCTGAAAATATATTATGATTTTTGAAGTGTATTTATGTGTTTAATTTTTTCGATTGGATATGCGATTCGAAAGATGGTAAGTATGTCTGTTTTTCAATTTGATAACACCTCAAAATGTTTTTAATTCCATTTTGAATATATCAAATGATAAAATCCCCACATTCGTAACAATATTATAAATTATGCTTTTTCTAGAATCATATAAAGCCTCAGGTCAATGAACCTTCCCATAGGCATTCCTTTTAAAAATCTGCTCACCTTAACATCGCACGCCATCTTATAATGCTCCACGATTAAATAACTCAAGAACCTATGAAGAAACCTCTATTTTTCAAAGCTCCTTATTACAAATAATCATCGCTAGGTGGCGTATCAAAACATCTCAAACGTCGTTGTCACTTCAAACGTCCACCATGAAAGCTGCAATTCCAAAATCCTTTATCTCCCCACAAAACACCATAAGCGGCAACACCGCACGACGCAACCGCCAACACCGTCCTCACATCGATCCTGTCAATTGTCTGTAACAACGCTATAACGCACCCGCCACAAACGTCAATGACACTTCAAACGTCAACCATAAAACCTTAAATCCCAAAATCCCTCATCTCCCCACAAAAATGTATATTCCAATTGATTACTAATATGAAGATTTCTCAAAGCTTCACAACTTTAATGTAAGACATTTTTCTTTTACTCGAATATTTTTTAAAATAATTCACCGTTCTGGAAATTTCTGCTAACCCTGTATGTTATGTGTATTTTAAAAATTCGGTATATATTATTTTCAAGACCAAGACCAAGACTGGCCGGTCTACCAGTCTTGGTTTTGCGAAGCCCTACCTTCAGCAGCAACCCTGATTATGCCGCCACTTTTGTGAAATTGGATTCAATAAGACATCAGTTTCGATATTTTCCGTATTTTGTTAATCGTTCAAAAAAAATTACTGCGTTTATTCATTTATTTGATAGTATCACGCGTAAAATAATTATAAAATGTTCCCACTATACATTGGTTGTTTTACGGTGAATGGATAAATGAGAATTATTTTTATTGAATTATTTCAAATTTGGTAAAAAGCGACATCTAATCAACATGTTTTCACATCTATAGAACCCAGTGAAAGTCAGGTGAAATTCTTCTCGCAGGTAGAACACATGCTTGAGTAGCACCGCAATTTTACATAGTTTTCCATTTCTTTGGTGAGAAATTAATGGATGGTGAATTTCGAATCTCAATGTAGGTATCTGAAAAACAATCATTTTTATCAACTGGTAGTTCTGGTTTACGAGTATATTTTATTCGTTTACATTTATTCTTAGAAAATACGGGTAACATTCTAGCCCAAGACACTTGAAAAAAAGCAGACCAGACCGGGAAAAGAAAAGTTGAACAAGAACCAAGAAGCAACTCGGCAACGTAGCGTTCTCTCTTGATCCACGAATAAACTGCGCCGATCACTTTACGGATGCAAGCAGTTCGCCGGTGATGCGTCAACATTTCAAAGGTTTAAAAGGCCAGTTGGCAAAATTCGACGCTAGTTTAAGCCCTTAAAAATCGATAAAAAAAAAGAAAAAATACGGGTCCAATATTTTCGATTATATTTTCCGAATATACAATATCAAGAATACATGGTTTATTGGATGAAATGCTACAGCAGGGAATTGTAGAAGAAAGCGAAACCACGTGACGTAAATTATTACAGGGTGTCCGGAAAGTCAACGATAATACTGGAAGGGATGGTGGACCAACTCATAAGCATAAAAAAAAAAACATAATATGACCTAGGTAAAAACTTTACGGTTTTCGAGATATTGCCACTTGCAGTGGTTGAAAGTCGAAAATATTTAATAAGAAATCTTATTTTAAAGAGAAATAATCTATTTTTATTTTGTTTTTTACCAATTACGTGGAAAATTTTGTGACTGGATAGTAACTGCGAAGGAAAAGGTGGTGGGGAGCAGTAAAAAAAAAGAAAAAAAAAATGTTTTTCTGGAAGCCTATATGAGTTGGTCCATCACCCCTTTCAGTATTATCGTTGACTTTCCGGACACCCTGTATAGCAATAATATGAATTTTACGTAATGTTTACATAAATTAATCGATATACAATCCACATATATTCTTTTTTCATATAAATGTTTACATAAATGTGATATAAAATTTACATGCACTGGAGGTATGACATTATGCAGTCGTTGTAGATCAAAGTTCACTTTCTGGTTACCTTGTTAGTATATCATAACTGGTGACTTGTGTTACATAATTTTAACATCAATATCATGTTCTTGTGTTTGTGGGATTCCGTGATTTGGAGCGCCTTCCCCACCTCTCGCCTTTGTCGTCGCAGATGATCCAATCGTCCGAATCTCCGTTTACAAGCAGCAGCAGGTCAACTCTTCATGCTGAGGTCTTCCTTGGGTGACCTGATCTCGTTCCCGGCATACCAAGCTAAACGGTTGAAGTGGACAACACCATGCCATCCGATTGTGGGTGCAGTGCGGTCGTTCTTGCCTTCTTGATCTTCAAGACGTCATAAACATTCTGGAACAACGTCGATTCAAATTTCTGCCCTTGTCCAAATGCAGTTCAAACGGAACATCAGAACGGTAGATCCTCTCCTTGACCATCCATCAGCTACCGTTGCCGCTTCTTGGTTGGGCAAGGCATACGCTTCGGCCCACTGGCTGAAGTAATCCATCACTACCAGGATGTATTCGTTTTCTCCGTTTGACTCAGGAAACGGTCCAGCAGCGTTTATGGCGATCCTCTCAAACGGACTTCCAACATTGTACTGGCGCATAGGAGCTTTTGGGGGTTTCTGAGGTCCGTTACTTGTCACACATACGGCGCACTTTTTGCACCACCCCCGGAAATCGGCCTGGCAGTTGGCCCAGTAAAACCATTCTCGCAGCTTGCCCAACGTCTTGGTTATTTTCAGATGTCCACCTGTCACGCTATCGTGTACCTCTCTCATCACTTCGGCCTATCTGCTTCAAGAAACTACTATCTGTCTCCGATCTCCCGTGCCATCCAGATTCTTGACCAGCCTCTACAGAATGCCGTCGATGAGAACCATCGAGTCCCATTGAGCCCAGTAGGACTTCACGGTGATTGAGAATCGCGCGACATCTTGCCAAGTTGGTCGTTGGTCTCTCTGTTTCCATCCGATGATTGGCTTCAGATCTGGATCTCTCTCCTGGTTCCCTCGAAGTGCGTGGGACTGCCAGGACTCGTCTACCACAATTGTTCTGCACATTCTGGCTTTCTTCTCCTGAGCTCTATGGTAGTGCTTACAGAGCTCTGGGCAAGGTCTTCTAAACAAGGCATCAGCATTCTTGTGGCCTGATCCAGCTCGATGTTCAGTGTCGAAATCGAACTCCCAGAGTATCTCGATCCAACGAGTCACTTGACCTTCCAGGTTCTTCAATTGTGAAAGCCACTGTAGTGCAGCGTGGTCTTATCTCAGCAGATTTTTTTTCCGTAAAGGTACTGTAGAGGTTCCCTTTGACTACTGCCAGCGGCTTTTTCTTGTCGCGCAGTAGTTCCTTTCAGGCTTCGGTAAAGTTTTGTTGAAGTAACCGATGACCTTTTTCATGTTCCTGCTGAAGCTGGGACAGCACTGCACCAAATCCTACGTTGGTGTCATCCGTGTCCAAGACAAAGTTGCCTTTAGGTAATGGATAACCAAGAATGAGCGCGCTGGCATGTGCTATTTTTTGACGTGACGAAGGCTTTCTGTTATTTCTCATACCAGTGGAAACGCCCCTGTGCTTCCGTGAGCCTATGATGAAGAGGTCGAGCGATGTTGGCAAACTCTTGGCCATAACGCTGGTAGTAGGAGTACAAACCCAGGAAACTTCGTACTTCGTGAAGGTTCTTTGGTACTGGCCATTACTCAACTGCCTTCACCTTTTGCAGGTCGACAGCTACTCCCCCTGCTGACACGATATAAGCCAGGTATTGAACTTCACTCCAGAATAGTTGGCATTTGTTTGGGCTCAGATTCAAACCTGATCTTCTTAGCCTCTGGAATACATCCTCCAAGTTCTTCAGGTGGTCTTCGGATGTTTTGCCAACCACGATTATGTCGTCGAGGTACACCAGGAATGTTGACCACGATAAAGCCTTGAGCATCGTCTCCATAATCCTTTAAATCGCTGTTTTTGACTTTTATCAGGTCCTTTGAAAAGGTGGAAACTCACTTCTCCATTTCTAGCGTGAATTCAGGAGAAGTCGTCTCAGTCTTGCACAGCTGTTGCACCAGGGGGGAAATTGACGAGCAGAGTCCCAACGGCGTTCCTTTCGTCAAGCTCACTGAGTGATAGTCGACGTTCATCACTCTGACAGGCACAGACCCCTTCACCTGCACTAGGCTCTTTCTACAAGCAGTCCCTCGTCCTTTATCGGAGTTGTGCAATTTTGGCTTAAACATAACGGTGCTTCCTTTCTTCACTTTTTCTTCCAGGCGAGGTCACATAATCATCTTGCTGCTATCTGGAATCAAAGCATCTCTAGCCAGAAACACACAAACTATCTCCTCCTTCTTCCTGTTGTTGACTCTCAATGTTCTATTTTTGAAATCCAATCAGAAGCTTGGGAATTCATGATGTCCATTCAAATGATAATCTTTTCTATGTCAGCAACTATCATTAGATGATCAAAGC
Source organism: Orchestes rusci (assembly GCA_958502075.1). Taxonomy (NCBI): domain Eukaryota; kingdom Metazoa; phylum Arthropoda; class Insecta; order Coleoptera; family Curculionidae; genus Orchestes; species Orchestes rusci. The sequence continues at coordinate 73,383,474 of OY293303.1, forward strand.
TGGTGCTTCCCAGAGTCACTACTACTTCCACTTTACCATGAATCCTCGCCAGGTCTCCTGTTGCCATTCGTAGTCGCCACTTTGTTGGTTTGATAATTGTTGGTGCTTCTGACAATATCGGGAACCTGTATCGATGCGATGTTCTCCATTGATCCAGCCATCTATAAAAACGCTGTTCTTTTTGGATCCCAAAGTGGCAACTGTGGCGGTTTTCTTCGGGGCATACTGGTTACAGGTCGACGATTGCACCTTTGCATCAAACTTCGACGCCAAAGCTGGTGCCCGCGTCCCTTTCCTTCATCGGTCTCGACTTTGGCCAAGCTCCCGACAATTTCGGCACCGCGGCTTTCGTCGCTTGGTGGCCTCTACTTCCTTTCATGACCTTCCTCACAGTTGCTCTGAGGGAGTCGTCCTCTGGAAGATTCTGAGGGTCAATTTTTGACCCTTCGCAAATTAGAAACGTATACGTAAAAATGCGATTACCATCTTATCTCAAATGCTGATCGCACAAATGCGTATACGTTTCAAATTGCGAAGGCTTAAAAATTGGACCCCTGTTTCCCCGACCGTCGCACGCATGCAAGAACCTTAACAGACTCCTTCGCCGCTTCAAATTTCAGCGCTTTTGCCAGCGCATCTATCAGGACGATGGAGTATCAGCCCAAGAATCATTGTCACGGCTTATTGGTTTCAAGGAAGCTTTATGTAGGTTTTAAGGTGGTTCTACTTGAGTGTCACGTTTCAAGGAAGCTTTAACTCAAACCAAATATGCCTTACGACAAAATGATCCCAAAATAAGGTTTAAACATTAGCTATAGAACTCACTGATAAAACCAATAAGAAATTGGTTTTAAGCACGCCTTATAGGGGTCATCATCTTCGTTACAGCTGTTTACTCCTAAAGCCTCCTTTAGAACTTAAGGCTGTGACTTTGACTCAAAATATTCAAAATGGTTTTAAGCAATCGGATATATTTACTCCATAAAACCATAACAAAGCCTATTTTAGTATGGGGTGTATTGTATGAAATGTACTTTTAATTCCATTTCAAAAAAATTAGTTGATAGTCGTAACTTTTTGGTGTTCCCTGTATACATAAATTTGACATAAAAAACACCGTATCCTAAAAGAAAAATCGACGGGTCCGAGCGTTTCTCAAAAAATTGAAATCCTGAATTAAAAATGGATTTAAATTAAATGGTGATAAAAAATCCAGGACCGTATTTAAAAAAACAAAGTTGATGATGGCTGCTCATAGACGAAACGTCGGTTCTTCAATTTAATAACGCTATCTTGTAAAGGGCAAAAAGTGGCAATAAAGAAGTTCCATCCATTTCAAAATATCTCTTCAAATGTGGTCAGAAAAAAATGAAAACAATTTTGAAAAATTTTGTTTTTTTTTCGGATAATTTCGGACTTTGTCGGAATTTCTTGGCTTTTGAAACGGCATTTTGTTAAGCATCAAAATACGCAACTTTGCCTCCATTCAACCGACCTCTTGTATCTCTCACGGTTTTCAAGATCCCCATGATAGACATCCTTATCTTGGACACACTGTATATCTCAAAACTGAGTAGAATAAATGAGTTCGACTGAATAACAAAAAAGTTTATAAATAACTCGTACATTTGAATGCGCGTAATTTCAAAGTCCCTGCAATCGATTAATATTTTCGATGCGTCGCGACGCTTTACTCTTGGTAGGCGTCGAATTTTTTTAACTGTGAAAAATAACCACTCGACCCCATACATTGACTACTTTTTACAAAAATCAAATATTCCTATTCGTTTCCGAGATATTGACGTGCGGAGTTTTTAGTGAAAAACCCTTTATACAGGGTGTCCCAACGATAGAGTTAAAGTAGGTTTTATCATATAGGATATGAAAAATATCAATATCAATATGCGTCACAGGTTAGGGGAGTAAATAGCGCACATTCTGAAAATATTTGGAAACATACAGGGTGCGTCGCAAAAGTATGGCACGAAAAAGTATGATTTTTTTAAATGGAACCCCCTGTATATTAATTGATATTTCAATTCTTTCTTTAATTTGGAACAAAAATTGTGATACAACTAATGCCATTAAATTCAACCGTTATCGAGATATCGCGTTTTAAAAATGGCATTTTTGCAACTTTGACATGCTATAAAACTCAAACTATTCAAGTTAGAGAAAAATGGATTGCACATTCCTATCTTAACTTTACAAGAGCTATTCAAGGAGATTAAATCCATTATTGTGAAAAAATGTCAAAATGTGCCGAAAAAAGTTGACAGTTGACGTTACCTTCTATCCAAATGACAGAAGAGCTCTTGAAAAGTTAAGATAGAAATGTGCAATTCATTTTTCTCTAACTTGAATAGTTTGAGTTTTATAGCATATCAAAGTTGCAAAAATGCCATTTTTAAAATGCGATATCTCGATAACGGTTGAATTTAATGACATTAGTTGTATCACAATTTTTGTTCCAAATTGAAGAAAGAATTGAAATATCAATTAATATACAGGGGGTTCCATTTAAAAAAATCATACTTTTTCGTGCCATACTTTTGTGACGCACCCTGTATGTTTCCAAATATTTTCAGAATGTGCGCTATTTACACCCCTAACCTGTGACGCATATTGATATTGATATTTTTCATATTCTATATAATAAAACCTACTTTACTCTATCGTTGGGACACCCTGTACAAGGAAATCTGGTACATGAAAAAATATTCAATTCAAAAATATTATTTCTGTGTGTGATTTTTTTTCTATTTTTTTTTTGTCAGTCTTGTTTGTCTGTTTTCATTGTATTTTGACATGGGAATATCTTTTTAATGTTTATATTTGATGATTTTTTTCTGATAGACTTGCTATCGCAAGAGTTCCGAGGTAAAATACTTCTTGGTGCATAATAAAATTAATCTTCAATTTTTAATATTTTTTTATGAAATTTGCTACAAATCCATTTGAGGGGATGAAAAATCCAGTGGCGTGGTCAAATTTTCTCTAAAAAAAAATAGCTAATATGTTTTCTGGATTTTGCAGCCTCCAAATATGCTCTAGTAGGCCTTGGATTTTGGAAAAAACTGGGCGACGTATGGCCTCAGAATACACCTTTTCCCTCTCTACATTTCAAAAAAAAATCGTCAAAATCGATCAATAAATCAAAATGTTATGAGGGTGGCCCGCTTTCAAATGGGTCACTCTGTTTATACAAAATACCAAATTTTAATATTTTCATTGCTTTTTTTTAAATATTATGCTCAAGACCTTAAACTATTTGATATCTATGTTGTCTTGACAATGTTTCAGTAATTAAACGACGATAAACGTATTTTCTTTGTTTGGTATTACGCTATATAACTTGAAAACAAATGAATATCGGATTAGAACAAATGGGTTCTTTTACATTGTTTTCGCGTGTTTAATACACTCCTGAATTTTCGTCTGTTCTTCCCAACTCATCCTGTATACAATGATTGATAAGGAACTTCAATCTGTATTTAAATATAATCAAAAATGACCAAGCCGAAAAACTAAAAAAACTGCACTGAAAAGTTATTGAGACAGAACTCAAACTTCCTCAACATAAACTCACATCATAATTTTAATATTTCAATCACATTAAATTTTATTTACAACGAAAAAGTACAGTGACTTTATGAAAAGTAGCATACCCGAGCTGGGATTTGAACCTGGGACCTTCTGCATGTTAAGCTTACATCCAGCCACTGAGCCACGGGGGCAGAAAATATTAAGAATTCTGGATACAGCCGCCATATTGCGTCTAATATTGTCGTCACAGTCATGTATTTAGTCACTGTTGTTTTTCTGTTTTTTATAAACAAATACGCAAAAATGACACAAAATCCTGGTAACCAGACGATAATTAAAAAAAAAATATGTTGATTGGTGCACTACAACTGGCTCACGGACAGTCTCAAAAAAATGCTTACTGTTTTAAATATATAGATGAGCCCTCTTGAATGTAACAATTTTGTTCATTTATTACTGTGTTCTAACATGAGCTCAAATGCAAATAAATGGTTTAAAATCAAGAAATCTGGGCGATTTGAAAGACAAAGACGGAGAAATCATTCAAACTTTATAAATACAAGTTAAGGATTTTCGGAAGGCTCTGGAAGCACTAGGCGGGATTACACGGTAAATGAACAAAGCCGACAAAACTTCTTCAAAAATCCACGTGACGAAATTCAACACTTCAGACTCTAGATCAAACAAGAATCCAAGGAAAAACCCTGAAACTAGTGAAATTGCTCCTCTTTTTGTTTTTTCAGCCAATTGGCCACATCATGTGAATAATATAAAGCAAAAAGGGTTTATCATAAGACAATTCTAGGTGAACCTCAAAACCATATTGTTCTATGGATTCTACTAATGAAAGGAGCTGTTGCACTATACTTATAACGAGATCTCATGAATGAGCAATTGGCTTTAAAAGCATGACGGCCATATTTTTCACGTATTAGACATTCGCCATTGATCAAATAATTAGAAAATATCAAGAACCCATTGAATTGACTATCCAATACTTAAGAATTTTTCGGAAGATGGTTACCTTCCATTTGTATTCATTCTTGCACAAATTCGTCTGATTTTGATCATTTTTCAATTTTACCATAATGCCTTAAAAATATATAGACATACAGGGTTTTTCACTTAAAACTTCGCACGCCAATATCTCGAAAACGAATAGAAATTTTTGATTTCTGTAAAAGAAAGTCATTGTATGGAGTAAAGTAGTTATTATTCACAGTTGAAAAAATTCGACGCCTATCAAGAGTTGAGCGTTGCGACGCTTTGAAAATATTAATCGATTGCAGGGATTTTGAAATATGCGCAAGCAAAAGTACGTGTTATCTCCAAACTTTTTTGTTATTTAGTTGAACTCATTCATCTTACTCAGTTCTGAGTTATAACGGTTTTGAAGTAAAAATTTCATGATTGACAAAAAATGCGATAACGGATGATTTCTACACGAAAGCTAGTATAAACTTTTGTAAAAAAAAGTCAATGTATTGAGTCAAGTAGATATTTTCCAAAGTTGAAAAATTCGACGCCCACTTAGAGCTAAGCGTCGCCGTCAGATCGATTGCAGGGACTTATTAAATCATTCGGATACGGAAGTACATACATATTATTTATAATTTTTGGTTGTAATTTACTTGAACCCATATATCTCACACATTTCTGAGTTATACGAATTCATAGTGAGAATTCCTTGATTGACAAAAAAAGCGATTACGGATGATTTTCACAAGAATGCTAGCCCCAATTTCTGTAAGAAGTGTTCAGTGTATGGCGTCAAGTAAATATTTAATAAAGGTAAAGGTAAGGTAAATAGTTCAAAAAAGGTCACGTCTACTACGAGCCAAGCGTCTCGACGCGTCAAAAATATCAATCGATTGCACTGACTCAAAAAAATCACGCGCATAATGCGGAAGTACAAGTTATTTATGAACTTTTTTGTTATTTACTCGAACCCATTTATCTTGATCATTTCTGAGTTGAACGGGTTTAGTGAAAATCTCTTGCTCGCATTGTTTGTCACTCAAGAAATGTTTACTCTGAAGCTGAACCGGTATAACTCAGAAAGGAGAAGAATGAATAAGTTCTAGTAAATACCAATGAAATTTGATAATAACATGGACTTTCGAATGCGCGTGATTTCAAAGACTTCGAAATCGATTTATATTTCCGACGCTCTTGTGGGCGTCGATTTTTTTAAACTTTGAAAAATATTCACTTGACCCCATACACCGACTACTTTTTACAGATATTGAGACTAGTTTTCTTATAAAAAACATCCGTAATCGCATCGTCAATCAAGACATGTTAACTATAAACCGGTATAACTCAGAAATGAGAAAGATCAATGAGTTCGAGTAAATAACAAAAAATTTTATAAATAACATGTAGGTACTTTCGCATGCGCCTAATTTCAAAGTTCCTGCAATCGATTTATATTTTCGACGCGTCGCGGCGCTTAGTTCTCGATAGGCGTCGAATTTTTTTAACTGTGAGAAATATCTACATAACCTGACACATTCAACTCTTTTCACAGAAACTGAATATTTATATTCGTTTTCGAGTTATTGACGTGCGGAGTTTTGAGTGAAAAACCCTGTATATTTAAGAGGCGCTAGTGTTATGTGTGAGTATTTAATATACATTCATCAGAAAATTCACATTCGTTGGTACATACTTACTTGCTTGATAATATAGTTCATTTGATATAGCTGGTTCTGAGATTGAAATGTTCAAATAATAATATGGATACCTCTGGCTTGTCCGTTTTATCAATTTCTAAAAGGGGATCTCATAATAACTGTGAAATCACAACGATAGAGCTTGCATAAAACAAATAACTCCTTATAACCACAAGTACAAGAAAAACTGGTTCTATGACATACCAAATTAGCAAAAAGTGTTTTATCAAACACTTTGAAGAAGTCAGTGTTACGGCCAAAGGGTTATAAGACTAGTCAACTGGTTTTAAAACGCATATTGTATGAAGGTGTGAGGTCGTGGCAACGTTGTGCATTGATATGAACCTCAAGGTTCTCGTGAACAGAAGGCCAAACCTCTTGTGTCCCAACCTTCTAACTGACAAGACTGATGTAAGCGACTGTGATAATAGACAATGCAGTAACGGCACGTGAGTTAATCAATGAACATACCCTACGGACACGAATAAAGGTGACAACGAGACACCACAAATGGCGACGAGGATAAACGCGATTGAAGCAAATAAAACGGGTTAAAGTGAAATCGAGGCCTGCAATTTTTTTTAAGTTAACCGACGCCGCGTGTTAAAAAGAAATGGCGCTACCTGGTATCGTGAGTCAAGTGCGTGAGTTTAACACCGATCTGGAAGATTGGGCCGTGTACGTCGAACGTCTTGAACAATACTTTGTTGCGAACAGTATAAAGGACGAAACACTGAAAACTGCTACCCTGATCAGCTTGATAGGAGCACCAACTTATAAACTTCTACGAGATTTGTGTCATCCAGAGCTTCCTAAGGACAAAAACTACAATCAATTGTGTTATCTACTAGGAAAACAATTCAAAGTGTATCAGCATGGAGAGAAAGGGTGAAATTCTACGAAACACGCCAAAATACGAGAGCGTTAGCGAATGGTATGCCAAAATAAAAAGCATGGCGGTCAATTGCAAATTTGGGAACAACCTTGAACATGTATTGAAGGACAAATTTGTATCCGGGTTGACGAATATTCGAATCTTTGATCGACTTTGTGGAGAGGATATCACTCTTGTTCATTTCAATCCAAAATTACCCTTGATATTACAGACAGATGCTTCAAATGTAGAAATAGCGGCAGTACTAATGCATAAGATGCTAGATGGAGAGGAACGGCCTATAGCTTGTGCGTCACGCACCCTAACATGAGCTGAAAAGAACTATTCTACCATCCTCAAGGAAAGTTTAGCCATCTACTATGAGGTTCAGAAGTTCGAACAGTACTTTCTTGGAAACAAACTCTGTTTGAGAACAGACTAACAACCATTTTTGAACACAAGCAGATACCTACTACCTTTGCAAATCGACTACAGAAAATTGCATTGTATCTAACAGGATTCAATTATAAGGTAGAGTACATAAAAGGTAAAGATAATCATATGGCAGATTGTTTATAAAGATCACCATTGACAGTAAAAATGGGTGATTATGAATGTGTAGAAAAAGGTGATTTTATAAATTTTGTGAATAACAGTGACGAATGGCCAATCGATAATGAACAAGTGAGAGTAGAAACAAGCAAAGACAGGATACTGAGTAAAGTGAGACATTATATTTCGAAAAACAGGTGGCCGAGCAAAATTCAGGACGATGTAAAACCATATTTTCTTAAGAGGGATGAACTTGTTTTAGATCAAGATATCATTTTGTGGGGACAAAGAGTGGTGATACCTGGGAAACTGCAAGGAAAATTGTTGGAAGAACTACACAATTCAGCACATCTTGAAATCCGCAAAATGAAGTCTATAGGTCGTGGATACTTATGGTTTCCAGGCATAGATAGAAAAATAGAAGAAATGGTAAGATCTTGTGTACCACGCCTCACTCATCGGACTAATCCACCCAAAGCAGAATACACACCATGGGAACCAGAGAGGAAAACTTGGCAACGTATACACGCAGATTACTTAGAAATAAATAGTAAATATTATTTGGTGATGATTGATTCTTACAGCAAATATCCAGAAGTATTTCCCTGCTACTCAATGAGATCAACAGAAACTGAGAACAAATTCAGAAAGTGCTTCGCAAGATTTCGTGTGCCGAAGACTGTAGATACTGACAATAAATAAATAAATAAATAAATATATTTCGTCATTTTTAACTATTCAACTGCTACATATCAGGTAATAAATGTGATAGGATCTCACATTCAAATAATATGCTGTACCTAGATGACAGATCATCTGTATGTACAGCAATCAGTATCTCATTTTTGAACAGTTAAACATTAATAACAATATATTGATAGACAGAATGAAGAAATAAGCGAGTGGGTTCAGAACAAACTTTCAAATTTTTTCCAGTTTATGGCAATATATATTTTACATTCTTTTCTAAATAATTGCATTCTGTCTATGTTTCTTATCTCTACTGGTATAATATTATAGCACTTTGGGGCTAAGCAGTTTACAGATCTTATGTTTATACTTCTATTGCTATTGGGTACAGATATGTTAATAATTTTATTTCGTGTGTCGTACATATGATTCACATAGGTTTTTAAATAGTTTGTTCTATGTACGAATACAGATATTTCTAAAACATACAAAGACCGAACATTCATCACATCCTGGGAATATTGTAATTCCGTGGAAAACCTTTTATTTCTCCTGAATATGACTTTTAAAATGTAGTTCTGAGAAACGTTTAATTGTTGCAATGTATTTTTATACAGGCCACCCCATATAGTTATCCCATATCGAATCACCGACTCAACCAACGTTTTATATACTGTTATCAGCATTTTTTGTGTTAAAATATTTCTAAGTGTATAAAACTTATAAATCAATTTTCTAACTATATTTGAAAGGTTCAACAAGTGATGGTCCCATCTCAAATACTTATCTATAGTGATTCCCAAATACTTGGTATAAGCCACCTCACAAATAGGCCCATCCAAATTATCAATTTTTATGGAATCAAAATCCGGTCTATTAACAGCTGTTATCGAAAAAGCCACGTAGTTGGTTTTATGAACATTTAGAGAGAGCCTACTTGTGTCCAGCCAGTTTTTTATTTTTGTCATACCAATATCCACAAGATTTTCAATCTTAGGCCAAGATTTACCAAGAAATACCACAGCAGTGTCATCAGCGTATGAGATGACAGTACCGTTCACAATATGCATGTTTGTTAATGAATTGATATAAGTTAAAAAAAGAATTGGTCCAAGAACTGTACCTTGTGGAATTCCCATCTTCATTTTTTGTGGATCACTAAGAGTCTCCCTAATCTTCAATATCTGTGTTCTATCCCTAAGATAGTCCTCAAAGACATTCAGCACTATACCCCTTATCCCATAGGCATTCAGAACCTCTAGAAGCTCGGCGTGGGGCACAGTATCAAATGCCTTCGCCAAATCAAGAAAAACAGCCATAGTCAAGGTGTTGAGTAATATCTTTAGGGAGCTTGTAGATAGCGTCTGTAGTGCTAACGCCATTTTTAAATCCAAATTGGTTCTTGGATAGAATATTATTAATTTTTAGAAATTCCATCAATCTATCCTTTAAGCATTTCTCAAATGATTTCGAAAAATTGCTTATCACACTAATAGGCCTGAAGTTATTGATGTCTGTCTTGTCACCTCCCTTGTATATCGGAGTAATCACCATAATCCAGATGAAAATTCTCCATAAATAATATTTTTGTTGTTTTTCTTTATAGGCCTAATATATGTGACTTTCAGTTCATCATTCTCATCCAAAAAGTTATTTTGTTCTTTAATGCAGGCTTCAATTTCCTTAGGATCAGACAGGCTTCCATCAAAACCAACTATTTTGAATTTTGGTCTCCTCAATTTTGTCACTTGTATCTCATAATTGGTCAATTTTTTCTCAGCTTCTTTTCTTAGTGTTTCTATCTCATATGTACTATTGCACTTTATAATGACACTTCCGTCCTTTGTTGTCCTTGTACTTTTTATGCCAACCTTCAGGTCAGCTGGGTTTATTCCACGTTGTAATTCATTTTTTGTCTCATCTGCTCCTTGTCTTTTCTTTGGCTTCACAATCAAGTTAGGTATATTTAAAGTGTTTATTTTTCCAAGTGGTTTTGGGTAGGATGCTGTTATTTGACTGTATAAAGGTGCTGGGCCTCCAATGGTTGATCCTGAATTTTTTTCTAGTTCTTGAATTTTTTGCTTTAATAGTTGAATTATTTCCTCTTTGCTATCTATGATTTTATCTTTGTCCTCACTTGCTTTCTGTAGAAGAATATGTGTTTCCATTTTTTCACACTTAGAGCAATAAAATTTCATGATTCTTCCTTCCTTTAGTTCCAGCACTTTCATTTCGGCGGCTGTGAGCCCACTGTGAGCCTTGCAATAACATTTTCTGCAGCGATCACATGCAAAGGTTTTGGGTTTATTCTCTTTACATACGTCACACTCCATATTGAGAAGTAAATGAGAGTGCTGAACCTACTCAATTTAGCTCAGTACACTCTCCATCAGCAACACGCCAAAACTCTCTCAGGTTCCTAGTCACTACCAAAATAACCCATATATGTAGACAGTGCGAAGACTCTCCACTTGCTCGCTTTATTTATTGTAAAAACTGCACGAGAGATAAGCCGAAGAATAGGTAAAGGAAATTATGTACCTTTTAAATGCAACTTTTCTTCATATGCACTGGTTTGATATCATGATTCTATCATCACTGGAAAGTAGAATTTCACAGCTACAGTATTGTGTTAAATTTAGAATTATTGTTAAACTTTAAGCACTTAGAAAATCAATTTGTACTGAGGCACAATTCATCACAACCAATTGCTTCAATAGAACAATGGAACCAATTTTCTTGCTGAAAATATGAAAATATTTTTCAGAAAAACGGAGTTTAGCATATTACCACGCCAACATACCATCCACAAAGCAATGGACAAGCTGAGAACATGGTAAAAATATTTGAACATAAAGTTGAAACAGAAATGACCGATACAAGGAACAATAGAGAAAAGCCTCAAACGATAATCGCACGATTTTTGCTAAGTTACAGATTAGCAGAACACTCATCAACCAAGAAATCACCAGCCGAGATCATGTTTGGAAGGAAACTGACGTCAAGATTTGACCTGTTACGAAATTCAATGGAAAACACAATGACAGAAGTAGCTAGCAACTTGCAAGAAGCTCAGAACCATCAAGCGAGATACTATGGGAAAGGAAAAAAAATTGAATTCGCAATAGGAGAACGAGTAATGGTAAAGGATTATCGTATACCAAACAAACCGAAATGGACAAAAGGGACCATTAAGAAACGGATTGGAAGGTCAACTTATATAACTCAAGTCAATAATCAATCATGGAGAAGACACTCTATCCAAATACACAGAAAAGGCAATCTCACGCAAGAAGAAACTGATGAACGAAGAAAACCCAATCATGCAAGAACGGTGTATGTACCCCGAACAGTTAAACACATCATTAATGAAGAAGAAGAGCCGATCACAGAAGTAACGACCCATTCAACAATGGAAGAAAGAGAACACGACTCATCAGACGACGAACAAAACTACGACAGTTGCGACAACTCGACAGACTAACAAAAACACTCATGTAAATGAAAACACTGAAAGGAACAATTTGTTTAACAGGTCGAAGCAACAAGCCGATAGCACGGAAAGACAACCTCTTGAGCACATTCCGCCCAATGAGCAACAAAGAAGATCAAGCCGGGTCCGGAAATCACCTGCACATCTACGCAACTATGTGTGGGGGAAGAGGACCGTAAAGAAGACCGTACACAAGACCGTGAAGAGACCTGGAAGAAGAGTGTGAACGTCCATAAATGCCTTGAAAGGCTGTATACGTCAATAGTGTAAGCAACACACCTTGTTGTAAACGATGTACAAAGTGTACTTACACTTTAAATGTCGTAACAAGTGAACAAGTCACTGTAATGTTTGAAGAACTTTATGATGTATTGTAAACTGTTGAAAGTTAACCCTACAATTGTAATAGGGGTAACTTTAACCTAAGCGAGGGGGTGTGAGTTCGTGGCAACGTTGTAAAGCAAAGGCGCAACCACAATGTTCTCGTGAACAGAAGGCCAGACCTCTTCTCTCCCAACCTTCTAACTGACAAGACTGATGTAAGCGACTGTTATAATAGACAATGTAGTAACAGCCCGTGTATTGATTAATGAACATACCCTACGGACACGAATGAAGGTGACAACGAGACACCACAGAAGGTTTTATGAGTGCTTTATCGTTTACTTTAAATATTGCACTTAGGTTTTATAACAAGCTTTAAAATAAGCCGTAACAGCCTTCTTAGGAGTAATCCCTCGGGATTGTAAGGAGCTTGTATCGTTTTTTTGATGATATCTATATAACTAACTGGTTTCAATTATATTTTATGAAATAGGCCGTGACAACCTCCTGCAGGCATTGATTAAACTGAAAATGTTTTTTTGGAGGGACTGCCTTATCCCCTGGTCTTGAAGTCCATCCAAAAAGACCTGTACAGCAAGCCTCTCCATCACATTCTCTGGCGTGGTTGGGTAAGCAAGTCGTGCAAGGCGAGCAACATCCGCTTCAAACTCCTGCAGGGTCTTGTTGGTCTTCTGAGTGCGATTTTTCAACTGAGACTGGTAGACGCGCTCAAAGTGAGTTTGCCAATATTGCCATGGAGACATTTCGAGACGAAATTCTTCCAGGAGGGAGCAATGTGACGAAATACGTCCAGCGATTCAACAATCCAAGGCAATGGACAGCGGTGACTTGTTTTCTCTGCCATTCTAGAAGCTTCGCCATCTATCGATTTTTTCTCGACCATTCCACGGCATTCCTGCGGTTTTGGAGAATGGGTATAAATATAAAGTCGCAAATAAGGGATAAGTTGTAGTGTTTTGGTTAGTTTGAAGCGGACGTTGCTCGCTTTGCACAACTTGCTTATCCAACCACGCCAGAAAAAGTGATGGAGAGGCTTGCTGTACAGGACTTTTTGGATGGACTTCGAGACCAGGAGATAGAGCAGTCCCTGATACTCCATCGTCCCGATAGATTGGTGGATTGGCTGGCAAAAGCGCTGCAATTTGAAGCGGCGAAAGTGTCTGTCAATACGTTCACTGCGATGCCAGTCACATATGACTTGTAATGCAAACTCCGTTCTGGCGCATATAACGATTCTTTACCTTAACACCTTTACCCATACCAAAATTGGTCTCTCCTATTGGTTGATTCGAATATGGCGGCACATAATTCAGATTCAAATTCAAAGCGATTATTGACATCTGTTGCAGTTGTTCATGGCTGTTGCGCGTTTGAGTTTGAAGTTGCTTTTTCAACAATGCCTGTGAAAGTGATCAGTTGTAATTTATTAATGTATTATGCATTGAAGCCTACAGAATAAATAAGTGTCAGTGCGTAGCCTTATTTCAGAATAATATAATGTCTATCATTCGATTATTTTGAATACAAATGATGATGTAGAGTGAAGAATGTTGGAGTTCCATAGACAGAGATTGATGATTTGGTAACTTTTTGACCCATATAAAATATTTGGATACCTGCTACATAGAAGTATACGTAATTCTTTTTACTTGACTCACAATATAATCACAGACAACTGAAAAAAATTATTGTAAACATGATTCATTTCTAATACCCGTATTGCTTAATTGATTTAATTCATTTGTCATTGTGATTTAAACTCGGATTGAAATAGATACCTACATTATATACATTATTTATTTAAATTTGAAATAAGAAATATGAGCCAAATTTCTTCCAAAGTAGATAGAGTTTTGAGAGAAGTACGAATAAAAAAACTTCAAAACTAAAGCTTTATCCCGAAAATAGGAAAAATTGGTTAGGTACCTAACATACACACCTCCAAAAGTCTTTGACCCCCATGTTTTTTCCACATTTCTACAGATATTCAAAATCTGGTCACATCAATAAACACTCTATTCTTTTTCCCAGTTTAAGCGCTAAGTCTTTTTTTTTTGTTGAAAAGTCATCGTGCTTTTTTGATCTTTGAAAGAAAAAAAACCACTATTGACTGTTTTTCAAAGTGGTTTTAGAATAAAATGGATGACTCCATTCTAAAGAGAGGTGAAAACTATACCGATCCTAAAAATTACACTACGATTGAACCTTTGATAGACTAGATATGCAATTTAAAAGATGTCAAAAATTGCTTAAAATTGGCATTTTTGGCTTAAAGCTTGAGAAATGTAGGTATCCTTTTTAGCAACTTCAAAACCGCATATCTGGGTTATGAAATTGTCAATCGTATAGTGTAATTTTCAGGTTTGGTATAATTTTTGCCCCTCTTTATTCGAATGGATAGTTATCCATTTTTTTCTAGAACCACTTTACCGTCAGGATTGGTTTTTTTTTATCTTTCATACATAGGTCAAAAAGGCATAATGACTTTTCAACAAAAAAAAAGTCTCAGGACCTAAACTGGAAAGAAGAATAGAGTGAGTACTTATTTATGTTACCAGATTTTTATATCTCTAGAAATGGGCATAAAACACCTTTTGGAGGTTTGAGTAGTTTTTGAAATATTCAATGGAATGGATTCGAGCAATTTTCATAGTTTGTCGTGTATTCGGGTAGATATCCCGTAAAATAACTGAAGTTTAGGAACAAATATAATATATTGCTGAGCACAAATGCTGCCACCTGCACCCAAATCAAGTCAAAAAATTTGGTTGATTGTTAATAACAGCAATGTCTTTTTTATACTCCACCCCGATCAGCGAAATATTCGGTTGATAGATTTATCCGATCACCGCTTTTATCTGTAAAATAGTAGGTAGGTGATCCACCCCGAAATTTATCCCCATATTGTGGTATCCACTAGTTACTGAATCCACTATAAATACCTACTTAACCCACCTCAATTAAAATGAGTACAGATCAGTAACATCAAAATACAGGTACAGGATCATTCCGTATATACTGACCCATATGCTAGCGGCGTTATCAATGAAGATATGGAAATTTGGTAAATATGAAAGTTTTAGATATTCATATGAACTTTTCAAAAATCCTATAAAAAAACAAAAGACTATCGGAATGTCAATATTTTTCCAAAAGTAGCATTTTTTCAATGGAACACCCTGTATATCACATATTATGAAAGAGCTCATTTTCCTGATTCCAAAAATATATGGTTTGATACCTTTCTGATGAGTTGTTCAATAGATATTCAAGTTTAAATATGTGTTAAAATTAGTATTTAAATTCCGGTTGCCATGGATGAGGTTGCACAAATCTATTAACTTGTGAGTATTTTTAGTAATATCTAAAAAATAAAGCTAGTTGACCTCCATTTCTATTGATTCGATCTATATAATCACGATTCTATCATTTTTTCCATGGCAACAGGCTTGTGTATTTTGATTTTTAAACATATTTAAACTTGAATATCTCCTGAATGACTCATCAGAAAGGTACCAAATCATATATTTTTAAATCCAGGAAAATAAGCTCTTTTTTATATATGATAACATACAGGGTTCCATTGAATAAGATGCTACTTTTGAAAAAAAATTGACACTCAATATTCAAATCTTCGCTGCATATCAATCTTACCAACCTTCTCAAAAATACTTGAACAAATACTTGCTGTTCAAATTTCGTCTTATTTAGTAAAATATAGAATTCTACCGGAAAAACAGTCCGGATTTAGGAAGGGCTTCAGCTGTGAAACTGCACTTTCAGAAAAAACCGATGACATTTTTACATTATATGATGAAAGTAAGGCCACTGTCCTCGTTCTATTAGACTATACCAAAGCCTTTGACATGGTTAATCATAAAATATTAACATCTATCTTGAATTATATAGGTTTTTCTAGGGAGGCCAAAGAGTTGCTACACTCTTTTAATCACAGAGCACAACGCGTCTCAATTTCTGGAACAGAATCTGCGCTCCTGAATATCCTTTCTGGAGTACCACAGGGTAGTATCTTGGGGCCAATTCTATATACCATTTAAACCTCAACATTTGCAACTAAAATTATCTTCGACCATACACGCTTGCTCTAGACACGCTTGTTTATATTTTTATATATTGGCGATTCAAACAGTCAGAGAAGCGGCCTCTGGCGTTTTGTGCTGGAACTTTCGAGAGCGTGATAGACATCAGCTGCCTCCATGCTGTTTCTAATGGGATCTTGATAACTTCAAGATATATTCCCGATTTTGTTATTATTTATGCAAAGATTTTGATAAACCACGTTGGTAAATGATTATAGTGTGCTAATTGAATGGTATTTTTCGGGTTTTGTTATTATTGTTGGAATCATAAACTTATCGGCAGCAGTCTTAAGGGTGTCGATATGCATAGATCAAAGTAATCTACTCTTATTAAATGTATATATTTCATTGATTGAAAGATCTCACCGATATTGGTGATAAAAATCATCATCAACAATGGAAGATCAACGTATGTTCGCCGATATCCGAAGAAACTTCGTAATAGGCATAGTTGTCGCGTACCTCACTGCAATGAGAAGACAATCATCTGCATAATTTTTCAAAGGATCCACGTCGTAAAAAAACTTGATCGAATCCCGACACACACTAAATTTTCCACAGCTAATCTTCCTTCACGAAGATGCAGGTAAAATCCATTCAGAGCGTCCACTAAATGTTCCAGTTCATTAAACGCACCATTTCTCAATTGACAACACTGTGCCGATACGAAACACTCGACTGATACGAACAACAAATATAAATTCACGCGCGAAAACCTAATACGGGCTATGAATAAAATGCAGTTGTCACGCTCTCGAAAGTTCTCGCGCGTTCCGCTGTGGCGCTGCTTGAGCTGTTTGAATCGCCAATTGCAAACATGTCCTACCAAGAAAACGGTTCTGATCGACTGTAGTCTGACCATCACGAAGGCAGCAGTATGGTTGCCACGTCCTAATGTTTTAAGTAATTGCAAAGGTAAACTTTCAAATGCAATTACTGTTTTTCAGTATCCAGCAACTCAAAAAATAAATCGATGAAGAAATTTAATGTAAGCAAGAGAAATTTTATACACAAACCTTGATTTTTCCTAATCTTAAGTCGAGCAAATTGAGGGTCATGACTTGGCAGCGCTGCAGCCAAATCCCTAACATTTTTCTATCCGTTCATGAATCCACTTGTTTGTACGCATTTTCTACGATTGTCAACGAAAGAGAGAGATAGCGATAGGCGCCATAAAAGCTTCGTTCACAACAGATGGTTGGACTTAGTGTCGGTTTTTTTGAGTTTTCAACTGATTTTTTAGTGATTTTTGAGTGTTTAGCTGTCTTTTTCGCAAGTGAGTACTCTGTTGTGACCGATATGGGTGAAAAGTGTCTTGTGTGTGGGAAATCGGAGAAACCTAACCCCGAATTATGTTTCCGGAGGTGAGTCAAATTTTTCCTGCCAGTGCCGTGGGTACTTTCAAATTCGAGATTAAACTAAAGCCTTCCATCGTATAATGAGTTTCTCAATAATGGGTTTAAATGCCCGTCAAGCTGATTTAAATACATTTTCAACAATCAATACTGTTTGAAGTTGTTGACTTTTTTCAACTATTTCATATTGATAATTTTCAAAAAATAATGGAAAATTCAAAAAATACCTTCATAAATGTGGTATTCATTGTTGTGATATCATACGTCATCATATTCTATACATTTTACAATGTGAGTCTAAAATAAGTGCTCATTTTGACATGCTGAGTAGACTATAATAGAATAATCACGTTTTGTAGAGTAACATAATATAATATTATGTCCGCAGAGTATCGTCAAGATGGTAATAATTTCGATTTTTCATCTCTATCCACCATGATAAAATTAGCACTCATTTCAGACGCACCCTGTATTGTTTGCAATGGTGATCTTTCGTCCAATTTGGTTATTTTTTGCAAAATCCTTTTTCTTGATACATGTAGTTTCAATAACTTCTCTCAAATCTTTTTGTTTTCTGGAGAACTATTCTGGATGAGTTAGAAGTTTTTTTTTCTATAAAGGGTGTCTCACGGTGACCGACGATCACAATATCTTGTTAAATAAAGTGATTGGAATTCTGAAAATTTATATTTTGAGATTTTCAAAGATGCCCTCTTCAAATGGAATAATAGCTATCCTGTGCGGGTGTCAACTCTCTTGTTTCAAATGGAACACCCTATATATTATTACATATTTGGATTCTACTTGAAATTTTAGGAAGATTTGATGTGTCATATGTCCTATACCTTAGTATACGAGCTTTTAAAATATTTGAGTTTTTATGTCAAAAATAACGTTTGTAGGCACCAATTTGATTGTGAATCTAACCTATGAGAAAGCCTTCAATATTGGATTCCTTGTTGAAAGGGACCCACTATGGTAGATTTTTTGTAATATTTTGATAACTGTTGATACAGGGTGGTCAAAAAATTGAATCAAAGAAAATGCCAAACATCATTTTTTTCAAATGGATACCACCAAATTTTATAATTTCATCTTATGAAGCATTGGAAATAAAAGTTAGCTGGTTAAACATCGTCTATTTCAAAATTTAAAAAAAAAATAGATTTTTTTGAAAAGCAGGACAATCTTATACAAACTCACCTTCATTTCAAGTGCTTAATACTATACAATGATAAAATTTCCGTGTTTTTTCATTTGAAAAAAATGATTTTTGGCAGTTTTCTCGATTTCATTTTTGGTCTTATTATTTGATCATCCTGTATTAATAGTTCTTAAAATATTGTAAAACAATCTTTTGTAGTAGGTCCCTTTCTCGGTCCCTTTCAACAAGGAATCCATGCAACAAATTAAATAATAAAGGTTTCCTTTTAGGTAAAATTCACATTCAAATTGAAGCCTACTAAACGTCATTTTTGAAATAAAAACTCAAATACATATATCAAAAACTTGTATACTTAGGTATAAGAAAACAAAACATCGCACAAACTTGAAAAGCATACATTCCAAGGATTGTACTAATTTCATAAATAATAAATAAATGAAAATCGGAGACGCCACTGAATACCGAATGACGCTGTATCGCGACTACGTTCCCTACTCACTTTCGGAGAGACCCCCCTAGCCGCACTCACCGCTGAGCGGCCCATGGTCTTGGCAACATGTTAACATGCATTTTATGAATGAGATACCGTGTCTAGAGCAAGCGTATATGATTATCAACTGTAAATATCACATGTATGCCGACGAATCCGACGATACACAGTTGTATTTGTCTTTTAATACTTCAGAAGTGGCCCTGGCACATCGACGCATTACTGAAGATCTTGAGCAACTTGTACTCAAATCTAAAGAACATCTGTTGAAAATTAATCCTACCAAGTCCGTTGCTATTGTTTTTGGAAATGAGAAGGATAAAGTTCAAATAGCTAACAATTTTCATTTATTTATCGATAATGAAAAAATACCATTTAAAGAGAGTGTAAAAAACTTAGGTTTAACAATGGATAACGGGCTTGGGTTTAAAGAACATATTAATAATAGAATTGGTAAAGCTTATGCGACTCTGAAAATGCTATACCCTCTACGTCATTATTTGAACCGCAATCTCAAGGTTTTGCTCTGCGATACGTTGATACTTTCTCATTTCAATTACTGTTCCTCTATTTATGGGCCCTGCTCAGACTCGATATATGAAAAGAGTACAAAAAGTTCAAAACTCCTGTCTTAGACTTATATTTGGGATTAGACGACGGCAGCATATTTCTAACAAACTTAAAGAATTGGTTAAGTATGCATAACAGGCGCATCCTTTATGCCACCATGTTTTTTTACAGAACAATCAAATACCAAACTCTCCCGTATCTTCTAAAAAGAATCCGATTTAGAACTGACGTTCACAATCTTAATGTTCGGCGGACCAGCATTCTGAGTATTCCTAATCATAAAAAAGAAACTTTTAAACGATCCTTCTCATACAACATTGCTCTCTGCATTAATTTATATGTCAACAGATTTACTTACTCGGTTGGTGAGTTTTAAAAAAAATCAAAAAGCAAACTTCTTTGGCAACAGTGATCTTTATTTCTGCTTCATTTTCCTTAGTTTTTTTATTTTCCTTCTCTTTCTCTCCCTCTGATCCTTCCTTTCCTGTCATCAATCAATTTAGACCATCTTGTACATTGTGTTTTCTTTTAATAATCATTAATCTTTAGGAATGTAATGGGTTAGGTTAGGTTAGTTTTTAGTATTTAGCATAGGCCCAAACAGCACCCAACACTAGTGTCGGAAAGCTGGAAACGGCCCTTTACTTCGCTTAATCTTAAGTTAGCGATACACTTTGTATCAATACCTATGGTAGTTTCTTGTGTTTTGTTATAGCTAAAGTAATAAACGTCTTATTATTATTATTATTATTATTATTATTATTTATCGTTATTTGCTTTTCTGGCGGAGTCTGGTCGAGCCATCTTTTACCCAGCTGTGAAAGCTAAAACTCCAGAACTAGGAGTCCTATTCGAATGTTACAGGTACCTATCTGATCCATGAGTGGTGCACAATGTTTTTAGAGGGGTAATACCTACCGGACACATGCAACTGGTAACGCGCAGGATGAGAACTATCATCACGTCTTTGCTGCACCGGGCATATAAGACTGGTATTTTATATGATATCTGTCAATGTTTTGATATTCTCATATTTTTCTTTTGGAAATGGTCATGCGTAGAAAGAAATCACGCGAGGTAGAACGCACTAGAACGTTCTTTTTTTATATTTTCTCAATAGAACATTCGAATACTGATACATTTTTCATCAAATTTTCCTTCCAATCCATGTGCGACTGAAGAATATGAAGGTCCAGAATTCATTGAGGAGAATTTCATAATGAAATGTTTCATTTTATATTGATTCATGGACTCAGTGTCAGCTTTATGGAAAATAATTACCAGTCACATGTATCTGGTACCGCACAAACGAATTATTATACCGGGTGTTCATTCGAAAACTTCCCACCCCGGTTTTATCAAAAACTACTGATTAAAAAAAAACGCCGAGACAGATTAAAAGATTTGTCAAGGGGGACGACTTTTCAAGTAAAAATTACTTCGCCTCACTTCACCCCCAAACCCCCAGGGGCACCCCCTCAAGTTATAGCTTGTTAGAAAGGCCTTATCAAGTGCTTTATTATGACGTTTGAATTTTTGAAATCGGTCGATTCGTTTTCGAGAAATTTGAAAAAATATTTTAACATTTTCCAAAAGATAATATTTGACAAAAACCGGAACAAATAATTTTTCAAAAATTAAATTCACGTTTATTGTATCTATCGTCAACGCAGAATTCCAACCATTTATTAAACCAAACCAAAAAAGTTGGCGAAGTATTTCTCTATCGTTGTACCTTTAAGCTTTAAGTAATTTCTTTGTTATTAAGGTAACGAAATATTTGCTTACCTAGGTACTTGATTCTATTTGCTTTCAGTTGTATTTGTGACAATCTCGAAATATTTAACAATTTTGATATTACTTCCAAAATGGTTTACACGCTAGGTGAAAGAGTGGAACTGATTCTAATTTATGGTGCCAAAAATCAATGTGCTCGGCGAACTGTCGTCACGTTTAACGCAAGACATCCGGAGAAGACAACTTCGCATAGGTATGTTCTGGACCTTGTTGCTAAATTTACTGAGACTGGATCTATTGCAAACCAAAAATGGGATCAGCGAAGAGTTTTGGATGAAGCCGCTCAGGTTGAAGTTCTAGGCCATTTTGGCATAAATCCGAATACTTCCTTACGCAAATTTGTTGATGCAACCGTTATTTCTCTGTACACAAAGTTACTAAATTCCATAAATACCATCCTTATAAAATGCAAAGACACCAACGACTTCGATAGGCGAGTTGAGTTTTGCGAACGAGTGACTGCAGCGATCAATGATAACGCCATTCAGGTAAAGAATATTTGCTTCAGTGATGAATGCACGTTTTACCTTAACGGATTTGTGAATAAGCAAAACTGCAGATATTGGAGCAAAGAAAATCCTCATGCTTTTGTAGAAGGGCATACCCAGTATCTCCAAAAAATTAATGTATGTGCAGGCATTTTAGGAAACAAAGTAATTGGGCCGTTGTTTATTGATGAAAACTTGAATGGAGTAATTTATTTGGATATGTTGCAAACTACCGTCAGTCCCCTTATTATTGAAGCAATCGAAAACCAAATCGATGAGGATGAAAACCCTATGCTTGATGAGGCTGAAGTTATTTCCAGCAAGACGGTGCTCCTCCTCACTATGCTCTTCCGGTTCGACAATGGCTAGATGACGAGTTTCCAAACAAATGGATAGGACGAAGAGATGGAATGGCCTGCTAGGTCACCTGATTTGACGCCATTGGACTTTTTTTATGGGGTCATTCAAAATCTATAGTGTTTTCTCCCCAACCTCAAACTTTAGAGGAACTTCGTCAACGCATCATCGAAAAGTGCCATGATATTCCACAAGATGTTTTTGAAAATGTGCGTCAGGAATTTGAACATCGCCTATATTATTGTATGGCCAATAACGGAGAACATTTTGAACACTTACTTAAAAAGTGATATTTTAGTGTGTCGCTGTAAGGTATTTGTGGTGACTTTAGTGATTTTTTTAATTATTATTGTTTTTTTGAAATGTTAAAATATTTTTTCAAATTTCTCGAAAACGAATCGACCGATTTCAAACACGTCCAGATGAGAACGCCTTCAGAGCTTCTATGAGAAGGGTCATGATGGAAGTTGAGGTCACCAAGCGAAAAAAGCCGCATTGCCGAAATTGTCGGTAGCTTGGCCACAGCCAAAACCGATATAGGAAAGAGACGCGGGCACCAGCTTTGGCGTCGAAGGTTGATGCGAATGGGCAATCGTCGACCTGTAACCAGTATGCCCCGAAGAAAACCGCCATAGTTGCCTCCTTGGTATCCGAACAGAACAGCGTGTTTGTAGATGGCTGGATCAATGGAGAATATCGCACAATACTACTGGATACAGGTGCGACGAAAACGATCATCAGGGCCAATATTGTTAAAACACCGACAATGATCAAACCAACAAAGTGGCGACTACGAACGGCGACAGGAGACCTGGCAAGGATTCATGGTGGAGTCGAAGTAGAAATGGCTCTGGGAAGCACACACACATAATCGAAATTTGATTTCAAAACTGATGTTGAGAAAAAAAATTCAAATTCTCAATTTTGTGGGTCTTACATACCTTCTTTTATTGTTGAGTTTAGAAAGCTCGTGGTGAAGTTAGTACAGGCGCAGGCGGTTCTAAACAAAAATGGTATTGCTTAATTCAATCTATATCATGTTGAGCAGTCTATTATACCGGTAGTTATGGAAAAACAATGACCATATCATATTGTCCTTACCTTGATACTTTCCAATAATTTATTTGAAAAATGGCTGCTCACATGGATACCGAGACTAGAGCAAGAATTGTGACTAAATTAGAAGATGGCTGGTCCTATGCCGCAGTTGCGGCTCATTCTATTGTTTCCAAAACCACTCCTGTCTTTATAAAGCATCGGTGGGTTCACGAATGAACATTCAAAAGAAAAGTCGGATAGGGTAGACCAAAAATCAGCACCCCTGAAAAGGATCAAGCTCTGTTGGATAACCTCCACGAGCATCCTTTTAGCAACGCGTGAGAAGTCAGACTGTTGACCAACTTTACAGGACGAAAAACCACTATCTGGAAAAGAATCCGAAACTCTCATCTTAGCTGCAGGGTTGCGGCAGATGAAACTGCTTTAACAGAGCAACAAAAACAATCCAGGTTTTTGTTTGCTCTGAACAATATACGTGGAAATTTTCGTGACTGGTGTGATTGAGAAGGTGAAGAGTGGTGGAGAGCAGTCAGATCTGACTGCTCCCCACCACTCTTCTTCTTCTGAACAATATAAACAAAAATCAAGACTTCTGGACAGAGTGAATTTTTTGATGCATGCTCGAAGAAAGGCAAAATTTTAGCCTGTATAGCCAGATAATGACACCTACGTGAATCATCATAGAGCAGCAGGGCATTTTAGCGTGAATGTTTGGGAACGGGAATCATATGTCACCATTTACATTGAATTTGGCGTAAGCGTGACACAGATTCAATGTAGCTGGTAGCATATGATTCCCGTTTGCCAAGCGGAAATTTCCAATTCGAAAACAAATTGGATGTAAGCCTTACATAAAGCTACTGTCTGATTTCGAGGTTATATTAATTGATATAAATATAATATAAGAACAAAGATACACACTCGCCAGTCGGTAGATTCCAAGGAATGTGAAAACCGGTCTCCCCTCTCTATCCTACGATCCCGTCTGCCATCTATGACGTGCCCTTACATATCTATATATACTGAGCTGGCCAGTGCTAACCGTCCCTACCACCAACCAAGCATAATATAAGTATACAAATAATAAGATGAAGGACGAAGGATATTGGTAAATATTTCTATTTTTTCTTCAAGTGTCTGTGACTTCTCGTTCCCGTGGTTTCTGTGCATATTGAAGAAAATATTATTGTATCGATTCTAAAACCACAGAATGCATAAATCTTAAAACATCGACTATCTGAAGTACCTATACCTACCCATTTTCCAGGGTCCAAGTTAAACTCGTTAGGTCGGTACTGTTGAAAGGACGTTATAGGTAATGATGTTTTTGAAAAATTGAGTTGAATGAAGGCTCATTTTTATGTTAATAATAATCCAACACGTTTCATAGTTTCATAAGTATCTAGAATAATGTCAAAAACGCTGCACAAAATCACAATATGAATATTGAATTTTGAGTACCTATAGGTATCTTAAAATCCAAAATCCGAATCGAAATAATAGGAATAGGTAACATAACCTCAAAAACAAAACAATTAGCTGTCTCTGCATTTTCCAATGAACGCATAAGAAGAATTGCAGCGCTGCATCGCTATTTCGAGCGATCTCACTGAAATTACATAAATGGTCATCTCCACCACTGCATCACAGTTCCTGCGATAAAGCGAAAGAAATACAGGGTTTTTCACTTAAAACTCCCCACCATTATATCTCGAGAACGAATGCGAATTTTTAATTTCTGTAAAAAGTAGTCAATGTATGGGGTCGAGTAGTTATTTTTCACAATTGAACAAATTCGACGCCTACCAAGAGTGAAGCGTCGCGACGCATCGAAAATACTAATCGATTGCAGGGACTTTGAAATTACGCGCATGCAAAAGTACGAGTTATTTATAAACTTTTTTGTTATTCAGTCGAACTCATTTATTCTACTCAGTTTTGAGATATACAGTGTGTCCAAGATAAGGATGTCTATCATGGGGATCTTGAAAACCGTGAGAGATACAAGGTTGGTTAAATGGAGGCAAAGTTGCGTATTTTGATGCTTAACAAAATTCCGTTTTAAAAGCCAAGAAATTCCGACCAAGTCCGAAATTATCCGAAAAAAACCGACATTTTTCAAAATTGTTTTCATTTTTTTCTGACCACATTTGAAGAGATATTTTGAAATGAATGGAACTTCTTCATCGCCACTTTTTGCCCTTTACAAGATAGCTTTATTAAATTGAAGAACCGACGTTTCGTCTATGAGCAGCCATCATCAACTTTGTTTTTTTAAATACGGTCCTGGATTTTTTATTACGGATTTTAAGAGCCTCTTATGTTCCTAAACCAACGAGGTATCGCACTAATTAAAAAAGAGGTGGTTGTTTTTAATCCTATTAAAAATGTATTTTTTGTCTCTCTCTAACACATGAGTTCTTATGGAAAAATCCATCAACATAATTTTTTTGAATAATTGCGATACATTGTTGGTCTAGGAACATAAGAGGCCCTCAAAATCCGTAATAAAAAATCCAGGACCGTATTTAAAAAAACAAAGTTGATGATGGCTGCTCATAGACGAAACGTCGGTTCTTCAATTCAATAACGCTTTCTTGTTAAGGGCAAAAAGTGGCAATGAAGAAGTTCCATTCATTTCAAAATATCTCTTCAAATGTGGTCAGAAAAAAATGAAAACAATTTTGAAAAATTTCGGGTTTTTTCGGATAATTTTGGACTCAGTCGGAATTTCTTGGCTTTCAAAACGGCATTTTGTTAAGCATGAAAATACGCAACTTTGCCTCCATTTAACCGACCTTGTATATTCCACGGTGTTCAAGATCCCCATGATAGACATCCTTATCTTGGACACACTGTATATCTCAAAACTGAGTAGAATAAATGAGTTCGACCGAATAACAAAAAAGTTTATAAATAACATGTACTTTCGTATGCGCATATTTTCAAAGTCCCTGCCATCGATTCATATTTTCGAGGCGTCGCGACGCCCAGCCTTTGGCAGGCGTCGGATTTTTTTTACTTCCATAAATATCTGCTTCATACTTCCTATCAATCACCTTTTACAGAAATTAAAAATT
Organism: Orchestes rusci; assembly: GCA_958502075.1. NCBI lineage: Eukaryota > Metazoa > Arthropoda > Insecta > Coleoptera > Curculionidae > Orchestes > Orchestes rusci. Next base: position 73,410,110 of record OY293303.1, read on the forward strand.
CGCATTCGTTTTCAAGATATTGGCGTGGGGAGTTTTAAGTGAAAAACCCTGTATACTCTTTTTCGCTAGACTACTGTGCTGCAGCACAGCGAATCATGTCATTCCAGTAGGACCGCTCAAATATAGCGCTAGTTCTCGGAACGCAGCCATAAGTGGCACGTCAAAAAAATCAGAGATACCAACTCAAATTGTCCCATCATGGCGGCGCCCATACCTCAGTGATTTTTGGCAAGGTAGGCCATATGCATTAGCAGTCCAGTTTTTATATAGGTCCGTGAGGCATGGGAATACTTTGGTGTATCCAGGGCAGGTCAAACAAAATTTTACTACCAGGACATTTTACCATCTCAAAATAATTTTGGTTCTGCTTTTAGATCCGATGCTCAATCCTATGTGAACATCAGTGGCGGCTCGAGGTTAATTCAATAGGGAGGTCAAAATGATATGATGTGTGGGGTGGAGCAAGGCAAATATCCGGAGACGAAAAAAATGTCAGGAGCCACCGAACCTCTAACATTAAACGCATGTTTAAATATGGAAAAAAAATCAAAAGAAAGCAAATACATAATTGAAATGAATCGTACTGAGCGCAAAAAAGTAAAAAGCCCCAGTATAAGGACTCAGTTTAGAACTTACCTATACAAAATATGCAGTTTGGAATCATTCCATTATACAAAGTAACGTCATGAAATTGAACTATACACAAGAAAAATGAGAAACAAAAAACTCAACTTCAAAATTTATATTCACAGTTTTACTTTTGTCCTGAGTAGGGCTGTCAGATTTATAAAAATAAAAAGCGGGAGGTGGGTGGTTTGATTGTTGCAAACTGTGGCGTAGCCAAAAAATTTCTTAGGGGAGTTTTGAGTTCGGATTGCTAGAGCGCCGCAGGCAAAGCGCGCCGCGGGCGGAAAATTTAGAGAAATTTCCCCTCCTTTTTAATCAATTTCCCCTCAAATCCATGACTCATAACATTTATGGGTACCTCCGGCGGCTGCTAAAGTACGAATTAGTGCTCCAACGCGTTTGTGCTAACTACTAACTACTGATCTTGGTATTCGTTTGAATCGTTTGTCACATCTTTTAAGGCTGCTGTTATGTCAGAGGAACAAAAATGGAAATCCCATTCAGATGTATAAAAAAAAAATTACGCTCGTTATACTTGACATTGCTTGTTCCTTGTTATATTGGTGAGCATAGCAATACACAAAATGTGCATTTTCATATTATACCTATCTCCTTAGTAGTCCTTAGTTTTGACATTTACGCCTCCTAAATGACCTCTCTTTGCTGGAATGCATGAATTTTCCAAGAGATTGCAAGACCGCTACTATTTCATAATTTAAATTTAAATGTGTTTTTCAATTATACTTTCTGATCAAGGGAGGGTTCTGACCCCCAAACCCGCCCCCGTGGCTACGCCTCTGGTTGCTGAGACGTTCGTCACAAAAAAAATCTTGGCTTTATTGTAATAAGAAGATAGATCTGGAAATATCATGAAGTTTTATGGTTACTTAATCAATAACTTAACAAAAAATAAAATAAAATATGAAAATAAAGTACAAAAATCACTATTCTTGAACAAATCAAGGTTTTCTACATGGTACAGACAGGGTGCCTGTAAAAAGGTTTTTTACAAAATCTCACCACATATTTCTGAGACCAAAATAAGCTGATTTTAGGAAAAAATCAATAGATTCGGGATTATTCGGGAGCTCTTCATCAGAATCGGGAGTATTATGACTTTGTTCAAGAAGCGGGAGGGACAGTAAGAAATCGGGAGACTCCCGCCTAAATCGGGAGGTCTGGCAGCCCTAGTCCTGAGTCGAAAAGGTCGTCCAAGCCAGAGAAATGGGAGGAAAGTAGAATTCGTTTGACAGATGTGCGGACGGTGAGATTTACGACACCATCATTTTGAAGTATTGCTGTCAAATTCATGGCCGCGTTCAGGGACCGAGCGGAATACAAGTGTTGGCTCGCGTGTTAGTTTGCAGTGTTGATACCATCATATGTATACTGATGTTATGTATATGGTTACTTGGATGATAGAATTCACAGAAATTACTCATAGTGATGGCATTCGGTTTATTTGATAAAAATCAATCGAACTCTTGTGAAATATATACCAGGAAATGCATCCATCAACAAGAACAAACTCGATATGTTATGACAAATGCCATGCCACGACAATCACAGGTCAAGGGATCAAAGCTTTGATCCTCGACAATCGACATTAATGACATTTAAATGACGTAGAATTGACTCTATTGACAGATGAACACACAAGATGTCTGCGCCCATGCCGTTCTACTAAAATTGGATGCGCAGTGGTCGGAAAGCGTTCGACTTCCCTCCCATCTATCTGGCTCAAGCATTTTCAATTCGATGCGTTTTTCAAATGTCAAACCATCTTCTTCTTTTGAACTAAAAATTTCATACACTGCACAAGGATCAAACGGATCCGACATTTTGAAAACCAAATTTAAATTCGTGACCTATTACCGATGTTCGTAAGCAGTCCGACGGCAAAATAAAATCAATAGCAGTGTTTCAGCTGACTTGCCATTAGTCGACAACCCCTCATAATGTGTGACGAAATAGGAAGACGTTCAAAAATGAGAGCGTAGGTCGCAAGTTAACCGCGTGCCAGTGGGAGGTGTCTTGGTCAATGCCGATTTTGACATATGTTTTCTCATCATGACACGCTGATTTTACGCTTACTACTTCTCTCTCTCTTCCGATGTCTCCAGCCGCTTGTGTTGGTGAAGAGACGCTTGAGATGTGTTGGTATTATAACGTGTGCGCATTATGGGATGTTTTAATGGAAGTTTTTATTGGAGAATATTATTAAAGTAAATCAATATGAAATCTTGGTTATTATTTGGGAGGTCAATGAACATTTTACCCTATTGTAAAGCCGCCGTTGGTGAACATTCTGGAGAATGTGATGATGCCTAGTGTAGAGTGTACCCAAACAGAGAATTTATTTTTCAGCATGACAACTGCCCTGTGCACAGTCAAAAAGTTTAATAGTTAGCCTAAATTAATTGGTCCTGCTAGTTCAATATATAACTAGGTGATGTTCTTCATAATCAACTTAGTTAGATCTGCATTGGTCCTGGGGTTGGCGAAAAGGGTCTTTAAGGCCTACTCGCCGGGCAGTGGTTTGCCCCTCCACCAATACCAATACCAATAATGGTACGTCATAATTTTAAGGTTGAGTTCCTGGATAAATTTTAAGTCGAAAAGATCATATAAACTTGGGTCTAAAAAAAAGTAAAAAAATAAAATAAAAAAATTCTGTGGCAAAATTCAGTTCAATATCTCAAACCGTCTTTGGAAAATGTATTAAAAACTGAAAATAAAATAGAAACACCCTGTATCTTGAAAACCAAGCATTTTTAGACCAAAGTCTATATAACCTTTTCGACTTAGAATTTATCCAGGAACTCCCTCTTGAAATAATGACATACCATTTAGTAACACCCTGTATGTGTCATGAGATTTGGAATGATTTATTAGTTGATGGATCATTGATATACAACTCATAGATCAACTACTTAAACTTTATCCCCAACAATCTCATTGAAAATATTTGGGGACACATTGTAAAAATATAAAGAGAACTTCATGCCCCTCAATCCTGATCACCTATGGAAAGGAATTTTGGATGCATGGGAACATACTGCAGAGCGATTGGAATTCCTTACCCCATTTATTAATTCCATGAATCAAAGACTAGCTTCTGTGATCAAAGCTAATGGAAATATGACAAAATATTGAATTGGTCGATTATGTGTATCAGTTACCTTAAAATCTTTCACTCTACTTGATTCAACCCAATTTTTTGATTTGTTTTATCATAAAGTTGGGTAACTTTTCACTTGAATGAAAGGTCACTGTAGTCAAAACAAATATTACATTGCTCAATTTCTAAACATTTTCTGAGAGTAGTACCAAAATTTTTACGAACCAGCTGTACAGGATGGGCAACTGAGACTAAGAATGCGAGGTACAGTATCTGGACAACTATTCATCGTTGAGGCTTGCGGCATGAAAATTTATCACTAAAACGGCCAAGAGAAAAACCTGGAAAATATTTCCAAGTTTCTGAAATAGCCGCTAGGAGGCGTAACAGCCATTACCATGTAGAAAAATAGGATTTTTATAGAATTCTGCTTAACGAAAGTATATCGATGATATCATTCTCATATCTACTGACAATACCTACACTTTTTGTCTAGAATGTTCTCTATCAAAACAAAATATTGGGTAAATATATTTGTACTAGTTTGTTCTATTGTTCACGTAATTGTTCTCGTAATGTATACTATTATCATGTTTTGTATTGTTTTTATACTTTAGCATTTTGCATATTTGTATTTGCTTTGTCCATAAAATTTATTTAAATTTTTCTGTGGCAATAAAGCATATTTGATTTGATTTGATTTGATTTGAAAACGGTGGGGGAAGTTCAATCATTTTTTTGAACAAACGGGGATTTCTCCCGTTTTGCTTGACCGATTTTAACGAACCTTGGCCTCATATGAAAGAGCATAACCTGCACTACAGAATGATCATTTGCTTTTGAATTTTTAACTTTCGCCGTCGCCACTAGATGGCGGTAACTGAAACGGTACCATATTTTTGAGTTAAATAAACTTTTTGTAGTGCAGATTATGCTCTTTCATATGAGCCCAAGTTCTTTGAAATCGGTCGAGTGAAACGGGAGAAATCTCCGTTCTTTAAAAAAAAAACAATTGAACTTCTCCCACCGCTTTATTTTGATAGATAGAGAAAAAAATTTGGACAAAACTTGAAGGTGAATGTCCTGCAAATATGAAAATGATATCATCGATATATTTTAATTGGACAAAATTCTATAAAAATCCAATTTTTCTACTTGATGTTGGTTGTTACTCCCTGTAGCGACCATTTCAGAAACTTGAAAATATTTTCAAGGTTGTTCTCTTGGCCATTTTATCCGTTTTTTTTTGCCGCAAGCCTCTACGATTAATAGTTTTGAGGATATGGCCGCTCGCTATCCCTAAATGATCACCCTGTACGTGTGGCAAGCCGCTGCGTGAATCAAAGTTTCCAATCATTCAACAAAAGAATGTATGTGAGGTAACTCACATATTACATTCTGTTTCACTGTACGCTTATTATAAAGGGTCGTGTCGTACGAAAACAGATATTTGATTATTATGAGAACTTGTACCCGATATCAAATACAAGAGGTGTTATGATGCCTGTGAGGGTGAGGTATTCCACAGGTAATCATTGAAATGGCTGAATAAAATATTTTTATTTCTTTATAACAAGTGATAACATTGAAGAAACTATACTCATCAAGAAAAAAAAGAACACTAGTTAGGAAGTTAATTTTGATCGTTATTTACATTTGAATTGAGTTACAAATTTATGGACATATCCGCTAAGATTTCGGCTGGATTCTGCTTCAGCATGTAAAATTTGTAATACAAATTTTGAACCAAGGCCAAGGTCTGACGAAGGTGATTTTTTGGGTCTATTCAAATGTAGGTAATCGTTATATTCAATTCACATGAGAGAATTCACTATTGATACTGCTGATACCAGTTAAATTGATTTCGCCAACATTCAGTGTTCAATGAAATATAATTGATTTTGGAGTATTGTATTGATTATAGTAGTCTAAGAGCCCGTTCAATTTATATACCTTGAGTCCCTTTCCGCTTCTAATGCTATACAACCGATTCATCATGAAAGCATATACCCCAAACGCCAACGGTGGCTTCGCAGATCCTGCCGGAAGTAATTTGATTTATCAATTTAATGATGCGTAATTCTCTGATTTTTGACATAATTTGACGCTTTATGAGACATTCTACATGCAAATGAGTTATAATGTGTCAAAATCATTTCATAAATCAGAGAAATCCGCCGCGGAAAATCCAAATGTGTCAAAATTATGTCAAAAATCATAGAAATTTGCCGATTCTGTGAAGAACTTTATTCACAGCGAATCTGTCTGCGGCGGACTTGCATGTAGAATGTGTCATAAAGTGTTGATTCCGAAGATAATAAATTTAGATTGCTTCCTGCAGGATTTCTGCAGGCAACGTTGGCGTTTGGGGTATATGCTTCCATGAGGATTCGGTTATACAGAAGCGGAAGGGACTCAAGGTATAAATTGACCAGGCTCTCCAACTATAGTATTTGATAATTAATTATTCAATGAAGATACTATGAAATAAATATTTTCAAAGAGTCGTACTTCATCATAACTGATTCCATAATAAGCATTTATTGATTTAGATGAAATATTCATTAAAAATCACGTTCATGCTCTCATGACCCTATATCAAGACTAAAACAATAAGCCTGGATATTGCTAGTCATTTGAAAAAGTAGTTGATATAACTAGAATATTATGCTGTATGTAGTTATAATACATGACCAAATGACAAATATCATGCAATAATTGACAACAAAAACGCTCATTTTAAATTTGATATTTAAGTTTTCAGTAAAATTGAAAAATCGAATTTCTATCAATCAAAAAAGGGCATAAATCTTCTTTTAGATTCAGTAGAATTCTATTGGGAGTTGTAAATGACTAACCAAACTAACTACTCAAATCCTAAATTGATTTTGTTTTCCAAATCGAGAAAATACTGATCTTATTCATCCATTTATTTTCAAGACCCATTATTAACAATATAATGCTTAATGTTTTGTGTAGATTTTTGGGATTTGGTTCTTCATCTAATATTATAAAATACATCAAAACATGTTAATATACTCACACGATCATCAATTGAATCTATTAAAAAAACAATCCCATAGCAGTATTGGCAACGATTGATGTCGAAGGCTCAAAATTGCAGGTCAAGTTCAGAGTTCATTCAAGTTAACATGTGCAATATCCACGATAAGCATAACGAACTTTTATCAAAGTCTATATATTCCAAATATCCGACCACTCTCTCGAAGACGCGAAGATCCCCCTCCTGCCGTCACTATAGGTCTCGCCGGCAAAACCCACATCTGATGTGTGAAGAAATCTACCGGGTGCAACTGGAATAGTATATTTTGCAACAAGCATGGAATGATACCCATTTCCTACGGGTATGAAGGTTTGTAGCACGAGCCGAAGGCGAGTGCAGCAATTCATACGAGAAGGAAATGGTCATTCCATGCGAGTTGTACACTATACTTTTTCTACGACTCTTAATTATTATCACTATTGTGTAATTAATATCAATTTTTACTTTTTGTTTTTGGCAGAGGTGCCAGATCATTACATTTCCATTCAGTTTGCACTCGTTTGCATGGCAAAAGTTAGGGAATGGTTTTATTTCCGTACAGTTGTACAATGTGCTACGTTTCCTAATCGATATCGATTCCACAGTGGTGATATTACCGTACGGTCGTAGAAAAAATATGTTCACTTTGTTCTTGTTTTGAAAAATATCGGCAATTAATTTGAATTATTCTTTTAATGCTACAAACGATTTTTTGATCACTATTAATGATGAGTGTGTACACACGTGAAGATAAAATTTTCAAAAATAGCTATTAATGCTGAGTTACTTTTTGGAAGACACCGAGGAATGAAATGGAAAAATTCATATACATAAACTTTCATAAAATATTACTTATAGAACAATGATCAAAATGTCAGCCAATAATGAATATTTGTGTTGATCTAATCATTGGAAGAGAAAATTTCCTCGGAAATAACACAATCGATCATCTTCTAGTGACAAAAACGTGTACAAATAACCTATTATAATAATAAATAATATATAGGCAAAGAAATATTATTTACCAGATTATTTTTTGGGTATTTCGCCACACCCTATCAAAAAACAATCAAACTAGTGTTAATATACCGGATCTTCTATATTACCTGAAAAAAATCTATTAGTAAACAATAAAACCTAACAATATCAAACGTTTCGATAGCGAATTTGAATTAATTGTTTATTTTTTAGGTTCCTATAGCCTAGTTTACACCGATAACTCGCTTAGTTCAGTCCGATAGGACCAAGTGGGTGGGGATAGTACGGTAGGACCAATGCTTGCTTCCCGTACGTTTACACCGTCTTGCAGCGCGTGAACTAAATGAGTACGCGCGCAATTCGTCAAATGTCGAAAACAAGTCGAAATTATTTATCATCACAATTCGTAACCTGAAAAAACATAAGTAAGTACGCTCAGATTGCCTTGAGAAACTCAGAACCAACATAATTCACAATAATAACAATCAACATAACCTCATAATTTTGATTCAGATCGAACCAAATTTAGTTCGGTACACCTGCTGGCAAGTACCGAACCAAGAGCGGACCAGCTTAGTCCGCAACTGTTTACACCGTTCGAACCAAACATTTGGTTCTGATATAGTTCGAATTTAGTACTTGGTCCGCGGACCAAGTTGTCGGTGTAAACTAGGCTACTGACGACGGAAGCAGATTCGCTTTCGAAACATTTGATATTGTTAGGTTTTATTGTTTACTGATAGACTTTTTTTCAGGTAATATAGAAGATCCGGTATATTACCACTAGTTTGATTGTTTTTTGATAGGGTGTGGCGAAATACCCAAAAAAATCTGGCAAATCATGGATGCGCCACAAAATTACAGAGCATATCTACTTAAACAAATATTAGGAACATCTTTAACAATTAATGAATACTTATACATTTTTCAAGATTTTCAATTTGTGATCTTCTTTATTCTTTCTAGAGGTTCTTATTGTTGAATTTGCAAATTTTAACGTATAATAGTTCCGTACCCTTGTATAAGGATAGCTTGTATGTGGATTGGTCACATTATCTCAAAATAGTGTGCTTAATCGAATAGAAAAAAAGTTAAGTCAAGAAAATTGGGTACGGCTGTCTATATAGGTAATTTCTTTGAAGATGGAAGTTTAATTTCAATAAAAATGCCGGAGGCATAATTAGAATATCCAGAACTAATGATTCTGATCAAATCACTTGTATGTATGTATCAACAACGACGCTTTGCTAAATAGATTCAGCGGCCGCGTATCCGCACCTCGTATACTACCAAAAAACTAGCTAAAAAGGTGTTGCTCGACACCTCGCAAAAAATGCCGGTATTTTCAGATGGATCAAAGGTGTGACCGGACTGGAATATATAGACTTTGCTTGTATATTAGGAAGTTGTATACATAAAGGAAAGATATACAGTTTCAATTTTGAATGGCAGCTGTTGCAGCGAAGTTTTTGCCTCGTCGGATATATCACACTTGACTTTGTATAAGAAATTAATCTACAGGGTGGCCAACTAAGAATGCGAGGTACTGTATCTGGAAAACTATCCATCGTAGAGGCTTGCAAAAAAATGTTTTACTAAAACGACGGAAAGAAAAACCTGAAAAATATTTTCTGTAATGGCCGCTAGGGAGCGTGACTGCATTTTTGAATCTTGAAAATTGTGTTTCTGTGAATTCAGCTATAATAACCTAATTCGAAAATTCTTGATCTTTGAATTCGAGGATAATCTGAACCTTTTTTGTTTGACACGTTTTGCTATATCTATGAAAATAAAGTTGTGGGGAGTATTCAAAGGTTTCAGTTAACACCCTGCATCTTCGAAACAGCTAAGCCGGTTTTAACCAAATTAGGCTTTTTGAAAGGAGCTATTCTTGGGCTACAAATGTAATTATATTTGAAGTTTTGTTAGTCTCACATAACGCCGCAAGAGGGCTTTTTTCGACATTTTGACAGTCATCATATTTTTCTGGAGTTCTTTCTGTTGTGTAAGTTCTGGTCCAAAACAGAACCGATTTGAAAGAGGAATGTTTCCAATGCTCCTGCAAATTTTCCAGATGCTTATCACCACGCTATATGCGTTGCTGAATCCTCGCATGGGTAGACAATCTTTTTTGGTCGTGAGTTGAGTCTAAAACACGATGTCCTTTATCCGCAAGTTAAGTCTGGTGATGCCGGAGGCCATGAAAACAGACTTTCTCTCTCATTATTTCCAATGCACTTCTTTTGAAATACTGCATGTGAACTAATTAAATAACTATAAACAAGAACGTCAGCAAAAAAATATAATTTTTAATATCAATAATTCAAATATAACGATCACAAAATCAACGCGCATCGAACGATGTCACGGGAATGCCACCTTTCCGTTAAAAATCCAACGGTCTTGGATTAGTGGTCTTTTTTTGTTGCCCCGCCTAGCCGTTGCTATGATCTGCGTCGACAAATCGGTGACTCACTCTACAGTGTTGCCTACAGTCGGCTAACCTGACTTCTTCACGCCCTCATAAAGGGAATACGCACTGAAACAAACAAATATGGTGCATTAAACATTCACCTAATCATTTATCAATATATGAGAACAAGCCATTCACTTGTTCTCATTTTCACTTGATTCACTAGCTGAAACCGTCGTAATCAAAGGTTTCAGTTTATCTGAAGGACAAATGCTCGTATAAGCAGTCCTACTACGTTTTGACCCTGGTAGTTCATTGACCACGTAACAAGGACCGTTACCTTAACTATCTAGCACCTTAACGACTACAAAGGGTCCCTTAAACTCTGTTTCCAGCTTCCTGCTCTGACCGTCATTTAAGCCTTCACTTGCTTGAACCGCAACATGTTGGCCAACCGTATACGTCGTCAAAGGGGCATGCCTTTTATCGTAGTATTCTTTTTTTGCCGGCGTTGTCGTTCTTCTGTATCTTCAGATATGTTATCTCTCAATAAATCGAGGTTCAGTCGTTCACTGCTCGCAACCTTGGACGTCAGAAAAGGGTCATTCAACGCTCTTGGACGGTATCCAAAGAATATCTCATAGGGTGTCTTACCAGTAATGGAATTACCCACTCGAGTCTCGTTCTCCGTTGACGCCGTAATGGATGATAAAATGGAACGAATAATGCGCTTGGCTTGCCCGTTTGCTCGAGGAGTAGCGGTAGCACAGAGCACACGCTCAATATTCAATCCTTGGCAAAAGTCAGTAAAAGCCTTGCTGGTGAAAGCCTTTTACCTGTCACAAATAATTCGACGTGGTACACCAAACATTTCCATAATTTCTTCAAGGTACTTGACAACTGGTTGGGTTTGGTACTGGGTACGGGTTTAAGGAAGGCAAATTTGGTGAAGGCGTCAACTACAACTATTAGGTAGGCATTTTTCTTAACGCTCGTAACAAATGGAACCAGGTGATCGATATGCAACGTGTCCATTGGGGCCTTTAGCTTCTCTATTGAATTGAGTCGACCTGGTTGCTCTCCTTCCGGTGCTTTATTGTAGAGGCAACCTAAATATGACTTGATGTAATCTTTAACACACATCCTCATAGCAGAAAACCAATATTAGGCGGCTATGGATCCCAAACTCTTGTCAAATGCGAAGTGGCCAGCTCCATCATGATAATACATAAGTATTCTTCGCCTTGCACTTTTCGGAATAACTCATCTCTCTCCTGCGTTAGTTAAACGATACAGGCGGCCATTTGTTAAGCAATTATTAGCCTGTATGTCTTTTGATTTCCCGTTGTTGGTTGGACTTGACAATGTTTCTATGATTTTACGACAATGTTCGTCTTGAAGTTGGGCCGAAAGTATCCAGTCTCTTTCAGAAACGTTTACTGGCATCACCTGAACACTTTGGACGGGTCCTCGACTTAAAGCATCAACATGTACCATCTTCGAGCCGGATCGGTACTCAATGTCGAAATCGAACTCCTGTAATGCAAGCCACCATATTGCAATTCGTGGAACTAGATCCCTCTTCATCATAGTATGCCTCAACGAATTACAATCAATCAATCAATCAATCAATCGACCTTGAACTTGGTACCTATGAGGTAAACGCGAAACTTTTTCAACGCTTCTACTACAGCCAGGGTCTCCAATTCGTACGAATGGTAATAATAATAATGATAATAATAATAGCTTTATTCGGTTACCAAATATATAAAACGAAAAAAAATAATAAAATGCTGATATGATATCACAAGTCTTCATCATCTGTGTGTACGTCTGTGGCTAAACAAGCCAATTCTTGAGAAGATTTGCCTTCCACATTCTGGATATTCATAATTTTCTGCTGGGATATTCCGACGAGGCCTATCCGGTCTGTCTTCTGTGAATGCAGCAACCACTTTCCTCCACTCGTTACGATCCTGCGCAAGCTCTTAACAATCTTCTTGGATGTTGATAGATTTCAGACTGTTGTGAAGAACATCTTTGAAGCGCTTCAATTGACCACCCGGTTTGTGTGGACCTTCCGCAAGCTCGCCATAAAGGACACATTTCGGTAGACGATTTGTGGGCATGCGTACCACGTGACCTGCCCACCTGAGACGGCTTTGTCCAATCATGTCCGAGATACTTTTACACTTAGCTTTAAGGAGTACCTCTTTGTTTGATATTTTATGAAACCATTGTATGTGCATGATCTGACGTAGCTGTCTCTGTTGAAGACGCTCTAGAGCTTTGATGTGTCTTCTGTATGGCACCCAGGTCTCACAGCTATATGTTATTGCTGGAATAACTATTGCTCTATACACAGCGACCTTGGTGGATATAGCAAGGTCATGATTATTAAAAACTCTTTCTCTAAGTCTCCAAAAGCCTGCAGTAGCGGAATTAATGCGATGTTGGATTTCCTCATCAATGTTTCCTTTGCTGATTACTATGCTACCAAGATAGTTGAAGTGATCAAGCGGTAGGATAAAGATGACTTTGTTTACTTGCACTGGGGAGCTGGTCATTATCTTGGTTTTGTTGATATTTACTTTGAGACCTAAAGCTTCGTAGGCCCACGTGTAGGTTTCAAGGATGATTTGCAGCTGATCAGACGACTCAGCCAACAAACCGCAATCATCAGCATATTGTAAATCGGCGATATCTCTCGATCTAGTCTTGGCTCTGAGTCTTTTGAGATTAAAGAGGCTGCCGTCAAATCGGTAATTAATGGCTATGCCTCATTCTACTAGCTTGGTGTCCACGATCATTGCTACCGAAGTGACAAAAACATTGAAAAGAATTGGGGCATGTACACATCCTTGCCTAACTCCTGTTTGGGTACGAAAGGGGCCAGTGAGTTCGCCATCTATCAAAACTCTTGCCCAGTTATTCTCATTTAGACTTTTGCATACTCTTAAGAACTTCGGAGGCACGCCAAAGCGCGTCATGATTTTCCATAAAGCCTTCCTGTTAATTGAATCAAAAGCCTTTGCTCGATCTATAAAAGCCATATATAGTTGTGACTGCTGTTCTTTGGCCTCCTGGCTGAGGGTGAGAATCAGGTCAGTGGTACCTCTATTTGGACGAAACCCGCATTGTGTCTGGTAGAATGAGGTTTACATATTTTGACAACCTGGCCGCCATCACCTTTGTGAGAATTTTTCCGCCGATACAGAGCAACGAAATACCTCTGTAATTTCCACAGTCTGCAGCACTACCTTTATTATTAAATAGATTAATTATAAATGCGTTCCGGAAGTCTTGAGGGACTTCACCCTAAGTCCAGATTAAATTAAAGAGGGACTTCACGTTTTCCATTGTTTGGTTTTGGTTCACGAGAGCTTTATATATCTCCGCTGGTATTTGGTCGGCGCCTAAAGCTTTATTGTTTTTTAGGCTGCTAATTGCTTTTTGGATCTCTCCCAGAGATATATCATCATCCATTGGCATTATTGGCTAATACTGCGGTATTAAGTTAATGGCAGTGTCATCAGTCGAAGCGTGTTGATTTAGGACGGCTGCATAGTATTTTTTCCATCATTCTTTTAGTTGATTTTGGTCTTTTATTAAGTTGCCATAACCATCCTTAAGTGGTCAAACCTTTCGTTGCGTGACGCCGTAGACTTTTTTGACAGCTTCAAAGAATTTTTTTAGCATAATCTTAGATTTGTCTTGCTTTTTCAGTCCAACACTTGTTTTTGATTTGCCTTATCTTTTTCTGAGTTGACTATTTCATATCTTCATACTTTCATTGTATGTTAACGTTGCTAGGATTGATTTGGACTGCCTGAAACGCATTGTGTTTTGCGTCCAAGATGCTCTTTATTTGCTGTAAATTTTCTGAGAACCAATCCTCTTGCTTTTTGCTCTCAGTAACTCCTACAATTGATGCACTTGATTCATATAGTGAATCTTTTAAACCAGTCCAGAATGTTTCAGGGTCGATGGTAGGTAGATCATTTAGTTTCAACTCCACATCTTGGCGAAGCCTTTCTTCTATTTCTGGGGACTGAAGTCGTTCAGTATGAATTCTTTTTTTCTGGCTATTGCTTGATTTTCTTGCGGTATGGAGGTTTTAGATTTGCCAGCATTTTTGAAATAACGAGACGGTGATCGGTCCAGCACTCAATGTTTGGTACGGCTTTTGTGATTTTCACTTCTTTCAAATGCTTTCTCTTGACAATAATGTAGTCAATCATGTGCCAGTGCTCAGATCTTGGATGGCGCTAAGTACCTTTGTATTTGTTTCTTTGTCTGAACTGCGTGTTGGTAATTGTTAGATCATGTTCGACGCATTTTGTGAGCAGAAGCTCACCTTTAACGTTAATGTTACCTATTCCGTGCGTACCGATGACATTAGGCCAGATATCAGAGTTTCTGCCTACTCTTGCATTGAAGTCACCCAACAAGATTATACGGTGATTTTTTGGAATTAGACTAAGCGGATTTTCAAGTTGCTCGTAAAAGGTTTATTTAGTTTGTTGCTCAGAATCTAAAGTTGGAGCGTAGGCACTGATGATGTGAACAAAGCTTTGGTCTTGCAACTTATACATCAGAGTTCGGTCAGTCGAGGCATAAGGTTGGTTTTTATAGCAAAGCCAACGCCATGGATTCTGGTTGCTCCTTTGGGAAGGCCTTTCCAAAAAAAAGTTTAATTGCCATCCACTAAACTTCCTTCCTCAAGAAAGCGAGTCTCATCAAGTGCTACCAGATCAATATTTAGGCGATCCAATTCTTGAGAAATAATGGCCGTTCTTCTTTCTGATCGATTTGATTTGTCGGAATCCAAAAGTGTGCGAATGTTCCATGCGGCACAAGTGAATGATTCTCGCGTTGTCTGGCGTTTCTGTTTATGACGATGATTTGTTTGAGCAGACACCCCCTCCCGGAGATCCGAGTGAGGGGGTATTTTAACTCCGGATGATTCTGTTCCGCTAAAACAATCCATCTTTTTGTTAGCTGTGTGTATGTAGCCAGAATTAGTACGCTGCTATCCTGGCTTTGGTTGCAATGAAGGGCTTTGCTCATGGCACAGATGATCTGCGACGATCAGCTCTTCACTAGGTGGTGAATGCAACTTTTGTTGCCTCTGGCCATCAGTATTTGTAATCTCTAATGACGCCCTTAAAAGCCTTAGGCGAGACTTTGCTGCTACACTATGTCCGCCGGTTGCCTGCGCCTATCGACTTGACCCGCCTTCTATACCGCAACAGTCTTCGTGCACTTTGAGTAGGAGACACTACTCCAGATCCAGCAAATAGTTTCTGGGACCCCCTCTACCAGGTTTAGCCCGCCGATCAAAACGGTTTACCGGTGTATGGCCGGTGCAATGCACAACACCTTCATGGAGCCACTGGTGAGAGTTGTTTTTGTCTTGAGGACCAATAGGTCGATGCTCATCCGCAAGCGGAAGTGGTCGGCACCCCCCTAGAGGTACTACCCCTAAGAATCAACCAGCAAATACACGACGTACGAATGATAGTTCTGTTCTTGTTGACTATTGGCACGACTAAAGTATTGTACAGGCTTGAGGGCACCATCTTCTTGTTGTTGAAATAAGATGGCTCCAAATTCTACTTTGCTGGCGTCACAGAGCACCTCCGATGTTGCATTTCTATCAAAAATGGCAAGGATAAGGCGTCCTGTGAGTTTGGCTTTTAGGCTATCAAGAGCAGCCTGATGTTGCTCTTCCCGTAAAAATGGGCAGTCCTTCTTGGTTAGCATCAATATAGATCGAGCAATAGCTGCAAATCCTTTCACGAACTTCCTGAAATAGCTAGCAAACCCAAGGAATCGTCTAACTTCATGAAGCTGAATCACGTATGATCTCATTATCTTCAAGCTCTTGAAACATTTTCGTAGAAGTCTGTCGTTCACTGAATGCCATCCTATAAGGCCGGTAAGTGATAGGAAAGTCATCCGTCAACTTGATTTGCATCTCCGGAACATTAGTTTTTCCAACTTCCGTAAGTTTGACGGCAAAACAATTACGATACTCCTTTGAAACATTTGGAAGACCAATGAAGTCAGCTTTTGACAATTTAGGGTTACTTTGATTTTGATATTGTCAAACGTAAACATTTGGAGATTCGTAACCTCGGCTGACATTACAACGATAAAATCTTGTACGTCTTCGTGACACGTTGACGCCCTAACACATATATGACCTTTTTCGTAACATAAGTCGTTGTTTGATGAATTTAAAACCCACCTTATTGCTTCAAATTCGTCAAACCCCTTGGTATGACATGAAATTATCCAGGAATATTCCTATATTGTAAGTCAACAAAAACATCACCTACGTACGTCTTCATCGCTGTGAACCTCAATAAAACCTACATGATGCGATGGAATCACAGTCGTCTTCGAAGTATATAAACCGACCTTACGAGGAGGAGATTGATTCAAACAGTAGTGAATATTGTTATCGTTACTTATCAACCTAACTCAGGGGAGCGGGGAGAGCGGGGACCAAAAAAGTCCCATGGTGGATGACTCTCTGGAGCGCCTTAAAAAGGAAGCCAGGAGGTCGCACCGCCGAGCACTTCAGGGTAAAGGGCAAGCCGACTGGGACAGCTTCGTTGAAGCCAGAAGGAAATTCAAGTCAGAGGTAAGAAAGAGCAAGAGAGCTGCATGGCGTGGATTCAATAGACCTACCAAGGAGCCCCTCCCTATCCTCAATGCGGACTGGGAAACGGCTGAAAAAGTCGTAACCGACGAAGCAATCGAGTGGGCCATAAGTGAGTTCAGTCCATACAAGGCTGCAGGTCCTGATGGTATTTTCCCGGCGATGATGCAAAGGGCTAGGCACCTGATGCAACCTTGGCATCATTATAGCAAGCATCGCCTTGGGACACGTTCCAAACGCTTGGAAAACCGCCAAGGTAGTCTCCATACCCAAAGTTTGGAAGGAGGACTACGGACTGCCAAAATCCCACAGATCGATTAGTCTAACATCTTTCGAAGCTAAAACCTTGGAAAGATTGATTGATAGGTACTTGACAGAGGAAATCCTTTCAAAATTTCCTCTTCATAGGAACCAGCATGCCTACTGCAAGGGCAAAAGCACGGAGTCGGCTCTAACACTATTCTTTGACGTCGAAGGAGCTTTTGATAAGGCGAAAACCGGCGCTATTTGCGAGGCGCTCACAAGCAGGGGGGTACCCTCTTCCATCGTGAGGTGGGTCTGGTCCTCTCTTCGTGACCGCCAAGTAAAAGCGTCCTTGGGAGGCTACCAGGTTGAGGCAGAAGTCCAAGGAGGCTGCCCCCAAGGCAGCTGTGTCTCCCCCAGACTATGGTGTCTGATAATGGACAGCCTCCTCACAAGGTTGGATGCAGAAGGATTTTACACTCAAGCGTACGCGGACGATGGACTGGTGCTAGTGAGGGGTAAACACCTAGGGATCGTTTGTGAGCGGATGAAGCGAGCCTGTAAGATAGTAGAAACATGGTGTGGAGAGATGGGACTGTCAGTAAATCCCTCCAAAACAGAGCTCTTCCTCTTCACCAACAGAAGGAATATCCGGGAATTCAAGCCACCCACGATGTACGGGACCACACTGTCACTCAGGCAGGAGGTCAAGTACCTCGGTGTTGTGTTGGACAGCAGGCTAACATGGAAACCCCACGTTGAAAGGACAATAAAAAAAGGAACAGCAACACTGTGGCTACTGCGTCGGGTGGTTGGAAGACAGTGGGGCCTAAAACCCCATGCATTGGCTCATCAGGCCGAGGATCTCATACGGATCCTTGGTCTGGTGGCCGGCAACCGATAAGACCACTTATGTACTCAAGCTAGACCGACTGCAAAGGATGGCTTGTTTGGGTACAACAGGCGCAATGAGAACAACTCCTGGAGCAGCACTGAACATCCTCCTTGGACTGCCAGAGCTAGGACTCTGGGTGAAGAGGGAAGCGATGGCCTCCTATAGTAGGATGGTTGCCCAGAAGACATGGAGGAACATGGGAATGGAAGTTGGCCACACCAGGATATCATCACTGGTGTGGTGCGCGAGTTACCGCTTCTATCGGCCGGGTTGACACCCACGGATGGTCGCCTCAGACTCCGAAGGAGCTTTGAGGTGCACGTACCGACGAGGAAAGAGTGGCTGACCAAACCGATGGAGACACCTGGCAACACTCAAGTCTGGTTCACAGATGGCTCCAAGGCTGAACGCACGGGTTCGACTGGAGCCGGAGTTTTCAGGGCTGACAGGAACACTGGCGAAGCTTTTCCCCTTGGAGGACTTGCAACAGTCTTCCAGGCGGAAATATTCGCTATCCTAGAGGTTGCCTCTAGAGACGAGGTAAAAAGAGGATTGTAACATTGTTATCTACTCCGACAGTCAAGCGGCACTCAAAGCAATCACCAAACCAAGGATAAGCTGTCCACTGGTCCAAGAATGTAGGGATGAGCTACAAGTGCTGGGTGAGAACAAGAGGGTCAAACTAGTATGGGTCCCGGGGCACGCGGGGATCACCGGCAATGAGCAAGCGGACAAGCTGGCCAAACGAGGATCCGTCACTCGACTGTCCGGACTGCAACCATTTCTAGGCCTTAGTAAACAACTAATCTCACGCACTCTTAACGAATGGGCATGGGAGAGGACAGTTGAGAACTGGAACAGTAACCCATTATACAGGCAGGCCAAAGAGACGATATCAGAACCTCAGAGGCCAAGGACGGCCCAATTGCTGAACAAGTGCAGGAAGGCACTGAGCACCATCGTTGACATTCTGACAGGTCATTGCAGGCTCAACAGACACCTGCATTTGTTGGGAATAAGCGAATTTCCCCTATGCCCCCACTGCAGAAGGGCGGAAGAAACCTCATACCACCTGCTGGGAGTTTGCGACAGGTGGGATCGCTTGAGAAGGAAGGTCCTAGGAACAGCCACCATCCCCAGGGAAGAGTTGGGGTACCTGAGCTGGAAAAGTCGGTTCCTATTCACGACGGAAACGGGCCGGTTTGAGTAGCTGGGTTGGCCAAGCGGGGATGGCGCATAGGCCACTAGGACGACTCGCCGGGCTTTGCCCCCCCACCATTACCATTACCATTATCAACCTAACTTGTTTATCATGTATAATAACCGTAACATTTTTGTTATTAACGAAATGTTGTTCTATAATAATGGCTATATTTTGGATGTCATCGGGTACTGCACAGGCCAAGTCAACCATCAAATGGATCAAAACCTTAATGCTAACGTGAACAATTGCCCCTCCAAACCCACGTAACCGGGCTGATGTCCTTTCTCGTGTTTATCCAAGCCAAGAGACCTTAAATTCTTGAATAGTTACCGCACCGCACCCTCAGTCGACATAACCTCTCATTGGTTCATCATTGTTCAAAGACTCACCCGTGGAGGCAACATCTGGCTGTTTTCGTGACAGTCCCACATTGCAGGCTTCGTGACCCAGTAGGTTGCATTTAGTGCACACCACTGTTGGTTTTGGACATTGGCGCTGGTAGTGCCCTCTTGACTTGCAATTATAACACTGTACCTGTTTGGGGTCCGTCTTCTTCGCAGCCGTTCGCCGTTTGGTTCAATTGTCAGATCGATCACGTGACTCAGATCTTTCGTAACGTTTAACACTCTGAGAAGTATTAGCAGTCTCAGATGATGGAAAGTCGTCACGTAAAGATGACAGGTATTCTTCATTCAAGGCTTCGGGTGATCCGTAACGGTGCACAATTTTGAATTGTGACATCAGGTATTCCATCGATAAAACATGATACTGCATTTCTGCCTGATATTTGGCACGTGCGTAGAAGTTCCATTTTGTTAAAGTAGTGAGTAGTCATCGTTTCATTCCGTAACTTGGTCCTACCTTACATTTAACGAAGAGCCATTGCGTAATCGACATGATTCGGAAAGGTTTTTGTGATAAAAACTTTCCACTCTGTCCAAGAAGTCGAATAAACTGTTAAACTATGTGCGTGCCATTCCAGTCAGCCTTGATTGCACTTGGTAGATCGTCGTGATGTCATCCCAGTTATTAATTTGCTTGACTTGATCTACATGTTGCAGCCACTTAATAGCTGACAAGTTATCATTTGCTGGATTGAGCTCGGGTATGCAGTCGCTCCGTAACGAAACAGGGCGATATTCACTATTTTGCCCTTGTTGCACAAGAATTCCCAACAGTTGTTCGAGGCGATCGACTTGATGTGCTCAATGACGTGGAGGCCTTCTCAGAAGAGAAGTTTTCTATGGCTCTGGTATCCTCATTTTTAATCGCCTCTATCGTTATAGGTGGAGTAACAAATTCTTCCCTTGGCAAAACATAAGGTGATTGGGGCGTACGTGACCGCCGGTCGCTATTTTTTTTCAAATCTTCAGGATGATTTCTCTTTGACCCTTTTCGTCTACTGTCTGGATCAGAATCAGGGTCACTTGCTGCAGAGTCTAGCATGCTTTCGTCGACCCATGCTCACGTAACAAATCAAACACTAAACTCCACTAAATTAATTAACAACACGAACAACAAATAAATTGGCCAAAATAGTTGTTCACTCCACACCTGAACTGTGAACTAATTAAATAACTATAAACAAGAACGTTTGCGAAATAACATAATTTTTAATACCAATAATTCAAAACATAAAGATTACAAATGCCACCTTTCCGTTAAAAATCCAACGGTCCTGGATTAGTGGTCTTTTTTTTGTTGCCCCGCCTAGCCGTTGCTATGATCTGCGTCAACAAATCGGTGACTCACTCTACAGTGTTGCCTACATGCATCAATATGCTCTCGCACATTAACAGGAAAATGTGCTGGGCAACTATCCAACTGTAAAAACCAGTTTTGCCTTTTTCCTAGAGACACATCTTCCATTAACAACGGTGATTGACTGGCCAAAAAGTCAAGAAAGGCATTGCCATCTAGGGATTGCTCAAAAAAATATGGCTCAATAATTCTGCCTTCCAGTATGTCACACTACACATAAAAGAAAGAATTCCAGAAAAATATAGTTACAAAAAAATTAAAATTTGAGAAATTTTCGTATAGAATTTTAATTAGACGGTTTTAGGTAAGGAACAAGATATCGAGATGCGGCTTTAGTGAGCTACTTTAGGAACCATTAAGCTACATTAAATAAAAACAATGCTTTTGATTTTTCGAGAAAATCAATCATATCTGTCGGAATGCCGAAAAAAGCCTTTTAGCGGTGATATGTGAAGCTAAAAAAACTTCAAATATATTAACATTTGAAGCCCAAGTATAGCTTCTTTCAACGAGCTCAAGTTTCTTGAAATCGGCTTGGCCATTTCGAAGATATGGAGTGTTATTTACGGAAACCTTCGAATATCCCCCACCACTTTAGTTTTAGAGATAACGATATTGCAAAAGGTGTCAAGCAAAATTACGATTATCCTCGACTTTACAGATCAATAATTTTTTTTTTATCATTTATTTCTTTATTATTTTATCAAGTAAATATAGCGGAATTCACAGAAACATCCCTTTTCTAGAACCAAAATTGCAGTTTCGGCCCCTTGTGCCCATTCAGAAACTTGGAAATATTTTTCAGGTTTTTCCTTAGCCATTTTGGTAACAACTTTTCTGTCGCAAGCCTCTCCGATGGATGGTTTTCCAAATACAGTACCTCGCATTCTAAGTTAGCCACCTTGTATATGGAAAAATAGTTTATCTTATTTACTTCAACATACCAAATAATTTAGCCATAAAGAAGAAAAATTCATACTTTTGAAAATCCAACAAGAGCTTCTTGAAATTTTGAAATAGTATTTAAACAAAAAAAGGCATTTTTTAATCCAAAATTTTAGTCCATCATAAAATGTGTAATCGTTATATGTGAAGATCTTTCGAAATAAATAACGATTGTATTAACTGAAGTAGCAAAATGTAAAATTTCTCAATCCCAGAACAAATGCAACAAAAAAATTCCGCACTTTTTGGTCTTTGTAGTCTGGCGAGAGATGATCCATAAACAAAATCGCGGTGATTGGACCGCGATAATACTGAACGCTCCACAAGGGTTTTTCGGAATTTTCTGTGAGACATTTTTCTTAGTATCAGACTTTTTGATAAGATGACAACCCACTTGAAAAATTCCAGTGATGCATCAATTTACCGCGACTGAGCTTGAAATCACCCTGTCTAGAGGCTTGGTATATTTTTTGTAGTTAATTATTCATGATTAATTCGACAAAATACAATTCGCAATGATGCGACAATCAAATTTCTTTTCCGTTTGGCTGAACCACGTTTTCAATATAGAAAACTGCCCAACCTCATATTGCTCCTGCTACTTCAGGCATTTTTGAAACCTTTCCCGTATTTTTTTTTTCATTGACCTTCTCGATCTCTAGACCGTTAGTTACCACGTCGCGTCTACTAAAGGTCTGAACAGAGGAAGTTCGACATATCATTAGCATCAAAGTGGAATATCTCAATTATTAAGTAGAATTTTCCGTTAAATTTTGAGCTTGCGGATATACCAAGATATTTTAGATTCCTGCACAAAATTACAGTATTCGTAATGTGTTACATTTTTTTAATTACCTACTTGACGTGATTTCAATTCAAAATTCTGATAATTGATGGACTTCCTACAATATTTTGGTAAAAAACGATACAAGAGCATACATGGTGTTACAAATTCGATGTTCACCATCGATATCTTGGAGGAGATAGACCTACTGTAGCTTAACTTATGGCAAGGTTGCGAATTTTGGTATGTACAGGGTTGTTCTATTATTTAGACAGCATGTAGCTCGCTTATGAAGCAAGATAGAAAAAAAAGCTAAATACAAAGTGAATGGAGATTTACGAGAATCGCTGGATAATATAACTTTTATACAGTATGTCTCCGGATAGGTGTTAAGAGAGGGCAAACGGACTGAAAATCTAAAGATACAAGAAGTCATCCGTGATAAAAGTTTTTGATTGGTCTAAAAATGTCGATGAAAAAACTTGAAATATACAGGGCGACAAAGAAACCAACAAAATGTGAAAATCACATAGAACAAACTGCTGATATTCATTATATTTTTTTTTGATTTTGGACGGAAAAATATGAAGAAAAAAGATAAGTATACTTGATATAGGGCTGGTCAAAAAATACAAAATTGTTATTATGTGTAAGAGAAAAGTACCTTGAGATGTCAAAATTCAAAATGTCACTTATGGTAAAGTTTTAAATCATTTTGAAAATTCATTTTTCCATAAGAAACTTAAATCAGGATTTACAGATTTAGTCAAAAATATAAGGGGGGGTGTATTTTTCTCTTTCACAAAATAACAATTGTGAATTATTTGACCAGCCCTATATTATACTTATCTTTCTTCTACATCGTTTTATGTCCAAAATTAAAAAAAATTATAATAAATGTCAGTAGATCCTTCCAAGTGATTTTGACAATTTGTTAGTTTTTTGTAACTTTGTTTATTTAATGTTTTTTTTTCGACAAATGTTATTTTTAGACCAAGCAAAACCTTTTATCAGGAATGACTTTCTGTCGTATCTTTCAATTGTTTATAATCCATTTGCTCTCTCTTTGCGAGGAGATACAGCTGGGTACACGCCAAAGATGTGACTTTGACAACTTGTATTATTTCAAATGAAACACCCGGTATATTGTTAGCTGAAATGAAAGATATCTTTTTCCTGATTCGGTGCAGGTGCAGTCTAGTTGATACTGTTGATAGTGTTTTTTGGATAGATGGTTTGGGCATTGAGATCATGAGATGTATCCAATCAAACTATGCTCAGTGTTTAGTTCGGCATCGGCTTATGCCGTGAATAGTTATTTCGGGAAGTGTCCAAATCATGTTATCCAGATGCCGAATTGTATATTTATTTCGTCATCTGGCATATCTAGTAAAGACATTTCGAGATATGTCGAACTATATCGGTCACCGGCCGAATTTGCCATCTGACGCCAACATATACATCCAGAGAATTGATAGCATCTTCGACTCTCCCTTAAAGATCCTTTGAACAGCCAAATAATAATAATGACTATTATTGACGCCTAGACAATTATTGTAGTATATGAAAAGAAAAGATTTGTATAACGAAAATAATTTGTTAGAAAGTTACAATCATCAATAAAAAGAAACCATTTAAGTGTCAGAATGACTTTATTGTTGATTATCATTTTGACTGCCTCCCACAAGCTCCTGAACAGGATGGCTTTATAGAAGAGATCCAGAAAAATATTGATTTTTCAATAATTGGTTTTGTGGGCCCTTGATATGTTATGTTAAGTTGGCAAGTGCGTCATATCATCATTTTCAAAAGGCAAAGAGTTATTCAAAAATTAATCAAAAAAGTAAGGTTCGTCGGATATTAATGTCTACCATGCCTGCTTCAAAAGCAGAAAAAGTGGCCATGAAAATGTGTCATTCGTTTTTAATTATCCCTTCAAACAAATTCAGGACAAAATAAAGAAGAATTTTGAACAAATCGGTTATTGCCGGATATCTTCGGAAGTCTTCGGAATTTTCCGTTTCGAAGCGGAATTTTTTGGAGATCCAAAATGCGCAATTCTGCCACCATTTGACCGACTTAACAAGTTACCAATGCTATACATGTACTATATATATATACTATATATGTACTACTCGAATCTGTTACACCATTTATTAAAGACCAATAAAAACTATATTTTCTAATTTAAATCTATATATAATCTAAAAAAACATATAAAGTATGACTAGTATGAGGCATCAGTATAATAAGAAAAAATAATAAAGAATTTGAAGTTAAAAAATACAGGGTGTCTCATTTAGAAAAATTGTGTTGTTACATACTCATAAACGGTGACATATTTTTTTTATTCCGCCAGTGCATTCTACGCTAAAATATCTATCAGGATCAATTTTTACTTTTTTTGTATGTCAAATTGGGTGCGAGATATCAAAGCACCTCAAAAAGTGCAAACTATAAATTTCGCCAGGTATCTAAGAAACTAGACGATATAGGTTATTTCTGTTTGCGGCATTGTTAGTTTCACGGAGAAGTCGCACAGGTTCGCGAGAAACGCAATGCTGTATCTTTATTAATAGCTGTGATACCCTGCAGTCTCGACTAGAATGGGGCACAGTGTAGAATGTATCCTGAGCGAGATACAGGGTGTCAGAGTTTTGGAAAAAAAAGTTTTCTGATATCAACTTCTAAGTCTCTTGATCAATTGCCATCAAATTTCGCTCACAGACTAAAACCAAATTTTTGAAAGCGATCTCAGTACACGTTGTTTACAATAAAGATGATCATACGGTTGTCTTCTGATATTATATTGTATATCGTGAATTGAATCCTCTAAGTCAAGGTGCATTCGTTAAAAAAAAATCAACGAATACCATTTGTTGAATAGATAATTTGTCAAATTTAGCATCCCTAACGCTACCGTTGACATCAATATTTTACATATACCTACATGCTTTGGTGCAAATTGACTATAAAAATGGTTTGCTGGGTATCATTTGATCTCTCTGTGTACTTAATTTTCTGTTGATATCTGACCTGCGATACACAATAGTCGGTCGGATAGCGATCTGTCATAACATGATTACTTTTTTTCACTAGCCCAAACTAAGACGTATCAAAACAGATAAGAATGTGATTTATTTTACTCACATAACTTTTTTGTAAAGACACATGCCACAATACAACATTTTTAATAATATTGTTCTATCAATCTGAGATTTCCTATTCTTCTAGTCATCTCTAGTTTTTTGCTTTATTGTGAACTTTTTGAGCGGAGTGCTTCAGGAAAAGCCCTTTTGACTCCTTATTTGATTGTAGTATGAGCTCTTAGTAAAGGTAACTGGTATACCTTTCAAGAAGCGTTCCTACCGTCAAATGTAAGTGACTTGCCATATGCGCTTCTTATTTGCTCTGGAAGTCCGACATGGAGTTTGTCTACCTGCTGGAGGGAATCTCGTGTGAGTGTCATTGAGCAAATGAGTCGTTGACGTCACATACAAATCATCAACGCATCGAACACAAAGAGCGGAATCAATAAGGACCAGGGTTTGTTTACTTTGACTGCTATCCTGGATCAGTTCTCAATGGCAGCGTCTTTCCGGTTTTTGCGGCTAGAAAGAATTGATGACTTGCCCGGAGCTTTGTGGAGTCCGACTTTCGCATACGATCCGTACACCGATCAGAGTCGAAATTGCCTGTCTTTGTCCCACATTGCAAAACATGATATCACATCATCTTTTTCTAAGTGAAGTGGTACTTGGTACTCTCAGTTGAGCTGCAGCATGGAAGGTTTCAAAACGAGTAACAAGCATATTCCTGGAATAATGTTTGGCTTTGGGGTGACAAAGCTCATTGGGATTTATAAGCAGATAACATCAAAAAACCCTACAAGTTTAGGGGGAGATAATTTGCGTCGTGAATGAATTATTAGTGAGTGACAATAATTATTCGACGAGCGAGGAGTGTTCCATTTTTAAAATCTAATTGGAAAACCAGGGAATTCATGATATTCATTCCTATTATGATTCAATATCGGAAACCAGCATTGAATGTTTCCAGCTGGTGCTTCCCAGACCCCTGCTGCTACCATCTCACCGTGCATCCTTTCCAGGTCTCCTGTTGGCGTTCATAGTCGCCACTTGGTTGGTTTCACTTTCACTGGTTCACTGTCGGTGTTCTGACAATGTCAGACCCAATGATCGTCTTCGCCTCATCTGTATCCAGCAGCTTTGTGGGATTTTCTTTATCCAAACCATCCATAAACACGCTGTTCTGTTTGGCTCCTTAAGGGGCAGCTATGGCAATTTTTCATAGTTTTGCGACGTCAAAAAAGGTATCCGTCTTTCCTCGCATCGAATACGGATATGCTCAAGCTCTCCACAATTCCAGCACCGCAGCTCCCTTTGCTTGGAGGCCTCTAGTTCTTACAGTTGCTCAAACAATGTTCTTCTTCGCGAGATTCTGTTTCCTTATCTTTTGCACGTGCACAGAAAGCTTGTCGGTTCAACATTTCCTGTCGTGATTGGATGAGTCGATCGTCCACGGCAAACAACATTAGCTGAACGTGCTTTTAGTGAGTTTGCCCATATCGCAGCTCTGGATGCTTGACCTATTCGTATCGGCATGAACGCCTCCTGATAAAGCCTCACGAAGTCTTTGATTGGGTGGACGATGATTGTGAAAATATGGTGAGGAATTTGTTTTTTTTTTTGTAAATTATAGTTAGTCAAACGGCTTTGTTTCAAGAATATAGTGATAGTACAGGGTGTCCCAAAAAATGTGTGCCAAACTAAACTTGTATTTTTTAAAATAAATCACCCTGTATATAAGAATTCTAATTATTTCTCCCATCTCGTACGATCATTTTAATATGAGGTTTGTTGGGTCTAAGACTCATAATAAAGGAATCAGAGGCGATCAAAGTTGAAAAAGGACTCACAGTTGGGCTATTTTTGAAGCGGAATGGAAAAAAAGTATCGGAAAACCAACTGACTCATAAAACATTACTTATCCTTGAACACAATAATCACATACATTTTGAATAAAATTATTAGTTATTTTACAGGGTGGTCAAGTTTTGCAAACCTGGATACAATTTTTTCAAAAGGAACACTCTGTATATTATATTGCCAGCTTGAAGATAACATCATTAGCTTTCAAAAAACAGCATACATCATACCTTTCTGATCATTAGTTTTTTCAGAAATCACCCGCGAATACAAAGTTTCATCATTATTTACTCAGTTCATTAATATTTGTGACTTTGAATAAGCCATGACAATATCACGAATGAAACAAAACATTGATGACTAGTCAAAGCTACTACGTATTATCACCGAAAAAATAACAATAAGAAGGATCACGCTGCCAAGCGCGTGAACCCGATCCGAGGTTTGCCGATGGTCCC
Source organism: Orchestes rusci (assembly GCA_958502075.1). Lineage (NCBI taxonomy): Eukaryota > Metazoa > Arthropoda > Insecta > Coleoptera > Curculionidae > Orchestes > Orchestes rusci. The sequence goes on from OY293303.1 coordinate 73,438,201, forward strand.
AACACCATACCCCGTCCACCCAGTCCGACAATGCCAGTCTGTTCAACGACCGACTTTATCACTTCAATATGAGAAGCGCTGTTAACTCATGATTTTCAAATATCGGGCACGTATGTTCTGTTCTTCGAAAACGATGTGCTCCCGAATGGCTCGGCGGGCTGTCTCTTGATGCTGCTACACAATAGAGTGAAGAGTGAGCCTTCTTATTGTTATTGGTTTGGTGGTATAATCAAGCATAATCCAATATTTTCGAGTTAAGTCTCAGTGCCGCAATACTTTGAATTAAAAAGACAACTTTTGGATACCTACTTGCTAAGTTAATAATAATTTGATAAATTGCTGATTAATTAATCTAATTCCTGATGTTTTCATGGCTTCATGCATGGCCACCTATAGTTCTATAAACTGGGTAACAGTTTGTAGTACAATGAGGGGACTTTGTATTCGCGGGTGATTTCCAAAAAAACTATTGATCAGAAAGGTATGATGTATGGTGTTTTTGGAAAGCGCCCACCCCATCTTGGTTGCACCACCCTCTTTATGACCGACAGCTTTTTCAATATTTTCACAACATTGAATCATATATTTTTGTAATATTGTCATCAAATGTTTTCTAAATATGTCAACATCATATTGTCAAAATATATGCAACAATATTGTGAAAATATTTCTTTTTATCTTATCTCATATTATGGCATACATTCAATTCCGACTATTGAAAAAAATATATATATTTTCTTAAAAAATATAAATTTCTTTCAATGTTTGGAATAATTGAATTTATGCCATGATATGGAGTTTCACCAGACAAAAGATTGGGCAGGCTGCGTTTTTAAAATGATCCAAAAAAAAAGAAGCACAGAAAAACAGTGAAAATTATGTGGAATTTATTAGGTATAAATAAACACAAATCAACCATCAAATTATAATATTGCCTACTCTTGATCCAAACTATAAAATAAGGGGTGGTGGCTGTGTACTCATTAGAGTACATTCATTAGAATCATTAGAGGGAAGAAAGTGTGTAACCGTGTTTTTTTTTTTCTACCCGGTTACACACTTTCTTTCCTCAAAATATAAAATGTTTTTCAGGAAAATGAATCACTCTGTAAGTTTTAACGATTCATGCATGATTTCATCATGACCTTCAATATTCATTGGAGGTATCCGCATCCCTGTCTCTGAAAATACCAAATCTCAATATGATCAAGAACTTAATTCCATTAGTTCAAACTCACAACAGTGGTTTTCACCAAGTAAATGGAAATAATTTTTTTTCATAGCTTCTTTCCATCCATTTTATCAAGAATTCTAGAAGTTTCAAATCATGACAAGGTGGTCCAAGTTATTCTGCGGATTCTTCTGGAGATATTCCGTTTGATCCCCCTGCAAATATTTCATTTTGAGAAAGTAAACGGTCAGAACCTGTAAAATTGGAATTTGAAGATCGATTTTCCAGATTGCGAGATTCGACAGCAATCCTAAGATAAGCTAGAGCAATTTTGTTAATGATGTTATTACTCTGTGATGTTTGAATATTTTGAGGTGCAGGCTTCAAAAGTCTGAATTTCCGACTATATCTATTTCCTGGCATTGAAAGTCATCATGAAAAAATACAACAACGGGACAGAAACAAAAGTTCGATTCTTCAATACAGTCACTCACTTGAGTCATCTTTGCGTTTTCATTTTAACAGAAAAATCAAAGTAAAATTTTCAAATTATCGAAACACCCAAGCTTCTGAACAATTTAAGCCGGCCTTGTTTACGTCTAGTAGGAAAGGAAAGAAAAAAAAAACTGAAACTGAAAGAAGGGTCCTGAGTTAGAAATTTCAGACATCTCATCATTCCGGTCACCTCACTTATCTACGAAACTCAGATAGTGAATCACGTGATGCAACCTATTTTGCTTAATGTGAGAGCTTAGCCAAATGGCGCTTTTGGAAAGTCATATGCCACTCAAATAAGTCAAATATACCTAGTGGGGGTTTTTCAAATATTTTCTCATACCTTCTTCTTCTTTCAGCAACCCTTTTGCATCCACTCCTGGACATAGACATCCCCTTGCTGCGTCCATTCGAATCGGTTCATTGCCATCTGGTGCTAATTTCTTCCCGCTTTTTCTCTTATATCGTCGATCCATCGCTTCTGTGGGCGACCGGCATTTCTTTTATGTTGCCTTGGACGCCACTGTACCAGAGTACAACTAAAATATCGAGTATACGCATTCCGCCTTTTCCCACCCCAAGCGGCCTATGATCTTGTCGAAAATCTCAGTTGAGAACTCCGCGTTGATTCACCAGTGCAGTAGGCGCGAGGCGGTGGGAGCCATAGATAAAAGGTGAAAGCGTTATAGTCTGGAGACTGTTTCGTTTATCGTTTGGTACGTTGCCTGTTTGTGGAATTCTGTTTTTGTTTTCATATTAGTCGTTGTATTTGGTATAATTTCTTAACCAAAATGCAGAGTGCCAAAAAGAAAAGCGGACTTGTTTGCTGCAGTAAAGGTTGTAATAACAAAAATTATAACTCGACAGAACATTTTTATACTTTCCCTTCAGACCCTGAAAGGAATGTATTATTGGGGTATTTTGTTGATGATAAGAGGGGCAGATAAGAACTCTATATTCTTTTCCAAACAAAACATGTTTTTAATTCCGAGTAAAATCGTATAAAGTAGTTCAGACATCTTGAGAATACGTAGGTGTTTGATTTCAGAGCAAAATCTTGGCTTGTAGCTTGTGACCAAGAAGATTTATTAAGTAAAGCAGAGACTCTGCATAGAAGCCATAGATTGCGTGGCAAACATTTCGAGGAAAACGAAGAAAAGAAAATTGCTACGAAAGGATAGTGTTCCAACGTTATCTCCGGATTGGCAAACATCACCAATCGAACGGTGTAAGAGAATATAGACGGTGCAACACATAATTTCTGTCTTTCTGACATCTTTTCTAAATTACAAACTTTTGCAAAAACATTAAATACATTGAAATTATACAGGATGTCTCATAATTAGAGAACGAGACTTCGACCCTTTATTTATCAGTCAAAAATAACCCAACTTTAACATATCACCTGAGGATGGATTTTTCTAATTATTTCCGTAACGGTTTGAAGGAAAGTTTTTAAACTTTGGTATCCCACTAATATGAATATGTTGAATTCAAAAATCAATTTGATATTGATCACTTAGTTAGTGGCGAATCATTTGGGGGGTGAGCGGGGTTGGAAAATGTCATGTTTTTTTTTTTTAAGTCAAAAAGTCCGACTTTTATAAACTGAATGAGAATTTTTTGATCTAATTTTGAAAAAAGATACTTTTTTCCTGATAAAAACACAATCAAACAAATGAAAAAAACACAAGTCTTTTACTCGCAACTCGTGCTCGCAACAATGTCAACAACAACAAACTAAAGCCAAACCAAAATTGAGCTTTTTTCAGTATTGATTTCGTTTTGGTGATTCCTCGAATTCATCGCACAACGACATCGAACGTCCAGACAGCTGATGTTTAATATTTTTGCTGTGTTGACATGTTGCCTTATTAAAGGATTTAGTTTTATTTTTATTTGAACTAATTTGAAGTTAATGATGTATTATAATGATTACTTTTTTGAAAAAAGTCATTTGAATTAATCCGCGAATTAATTCATATTATGAATTAATTCGTGCCGAGCCTGGGGATGCGTATAATAAATGAACAGAAACTTTTTCATGAATCATGTTTTTGACTTTTTTTCTCCAAACTTCAAAAAGTTGAGGTTGAGGCGTTTGCTGATATGTATTTATAGGATAAAGTTAGGTTATTTTTGACCGATAAATACAGGACTGAAGTTTCGTTTCCTAATTATGGAAAGCCCTGTATATTTCACCAGCTCTTGTCTTTTTTTTATCCAAATTGCATGTTGTTTGAACCCTTATTCGAGAAAATGTTTAATTTCATTTTTTCATGAGTAAAGTGACTTTATTAGACTCCCAAGAAAACAGACTAGTTAATTTTTTATCTTTGTCTTTAGAACTTAAGTGAGAAAGTAAAAATAATCACATTTATGTCACTAAATATTCCTTCATAATAGTATTTTATGTAGGTACACCTGCACAATCGGTTACATCAGTTCCCTTGGATATTTCTATTCCATCAACTCAGGCCTGTGTACAGACCTCTCCACTAAGGTCTCCCACAGCTTATATCCAAACCGACCAAACGTTGAGATCTCATACGCCGAGGAAAGAGAAGTTAAGGGACATTGTGAACAAACTCAAGGAAGAAAATAAATACCTGAAGAAAGAAAATCTGGAAATCACAAGAAAGTATAATGAGATGAAATTGAAACTTGAAAACATGCCTAATAATATTTCCTTGGAACAGTACCAGGAGCTCACCCACAAATTTGGCTTCTTTGCAGAAATGACTGAATTTATCAATGTGCAAGTTTCGCAAATTCAAAAATCTCCTAAGGGTCGAAGGTATTCAGATGAATTCAAGTATTCAAGTGCCTATCAATATATTTTTCGGGCCTAAGAATGTACAAATTATTGACGGGAATGTTTTGTTTGCTGTCTCCATCCACCCTCAGGAGATTATTACAAGGAATTCAAATAGCAGCTGGCTTGAACAATTATAGTGTTTTTGAAGCATTACAGTTGAAACCCAACAGTTTCAGTAGTGAGAATAAATTCTGTGTACTGTGCGTGGATGAGATTGGTATAAAATCGGATAATAATATTGGAACAGACACAGTGTTTGGATTCAAAAATAATGTTTATGGAGAAAAAACTTTCAAGCCAGCATGTGTCTCAACGGTTTTAATGGTCAGAGGAATTATGTCTAACTGGAAGCAGCCCCTTAGTTACTTCTTCTATCACACAAATTGTTCCGGTTCACATTTGAAAAAGATTATTTTCGACGCAATAACAAAATTAGAAGAGTTCGGATTGAACGTTGTACTGTTAACATGTGACATGGGTGCTAACAATATCCAATTGAAAAATTAACTAAAAATAACTCCAGTGAATAATAGAAACATTTGTATCATGTTCGATGTTCCTCATCTGCTAAAAGCATTGGGAAACATGCTGGCAAAGTATAATTTTATTGTGTATGGAGAAACACTTTCCTGGAGTCATGTTGAACAGTTCTATTATCACGACAAAAGGTATGCGATAAGAGCAGCCTCAAAAATTAGAGATTCCCATATCAGGCCCAACAATTTCGAGAAAATGAAGGTGAAGTTTGCCAATCTGCATAGTTTCAGTGCTACAGTTTCAACAGCTTTGAATGTCTATACCCGATTTGGTGCAATAAAACCAGAAGCGGAGGCAACTTCTAAATTCATAGATAAAATTGATAAACTGTTTGATATAATCAATTCCTCCCAAACATCAGGAACAAAAAGCACAAATTGGCGTTTAAAGGGTTAGATTTTCAAATCGATTTTTTAAATGGATGTCTTCAATGTTTTGATAAGTTAAAGGTTGTGGATGGAAGTGGAAAAGATATTAGCAACAAAATGAAGTCTATAACCGGTTTCAAAATATCAATCAATGCTCTTTTAAATCTATGGCCATATCAAAATTCCAACGGATTTTGCTACTTATTTACAAGACGCCTAGACCAAGACTGTCAGGAGAATTCTTTCAGGCTTGTTAGGCGAGAGAACGGCACTTGCACTAACCCGACAAAAATACAATTTACCCGTACTTTTAAGAAATTGTTTTGCGTCAAGCTGATGAACTCCGGAACAGAAAACTGCCAGAGTGATGCTGATAGTATATTACTCAAACTTTTGGACATAATAAAAGATCAAAGTGGTAGTGCCATTACTTTTTCGCCTACATGCCGATCGGAACAAGTGGTTGAAGTTGGTACTGATTATCAATGCAATAGTTCCCTTGAAACTAATTTTATGAGGTATTTTGCTGGGTATCTCATTAAAATTTGTTTGGAAATCAATAATTGTGACACTTGTGAAAAATATTCAAGAAGTTATATGGACCTGGATGATTCATCTTTATATTGTTATAGAAGAGCATATGAGAACAAAAATCTGGATACATTCGGTAACTTACGAATCCCTCACAATGATTTTGTTTTTTTTGTTTCAGTGTTAGAAAGTCTGTTTCAAAATCATTTTGAGGAAATGGTTGTAAAAGATGATGTTGTTAAAGAATTTATGAGTATCTGCAAAGATATACATGTATTGCATCCGTGTGAACATTTTCCCATGGAATACTTAGTTCGACTTTTTGCACGTGTGAGGCTTTTTTACATTTTTAAATATATGAATAGGAATTTTAGAAGTGGCGGTAAAAATAGAAAAGCAATAATCTGGAGACACTAATAGTGCATGTTTATTTGTCTAAATTTTATCAAAATTGATCGTTTTTCACTCTAGCCTGATTGGCCTTTCGTTTTTTGAGTTTTGTATACACTTTTTTGTAACGCATATGATAATTAGCTTTTTCTACGAATGTTTCTAGAATGTAGTGTTTGACACTCTCTACTAGCTTCTAAAATTATACTTCAAGGCTCAAGAAGTGCTTTAAGATAGAATTGTCAATCTCGATGATTCAATAAACGATGCTATTTAATTTAAGATGTTATTTAATTTTATTGCGGTTTGTAGAAAAAATATTGTATATCACTCATGTTATCACATTGAGTATTAGAGTTCTCTGGTTCCATTGCAATTGATGAGTATAGGTCTTTATAATATTTTTTGATTATATTAACTATTTTTTCACTTTCGTATTTTACTTCGCCGTCTTTGTTTTTCATTTGATAAATGCGTGCTTGTCCATTTTTATCAAGTGATTTCAGTACTCTCATATTTTTATTATTCTTTATTACGGACTCTATCATGCTGTTGTTGTGATCCCTTATGTCTGTCCTTATACTCCTTTTAACTTTTATGTTTAGTTCTCTATAGCTAGGGTCGCTTCTATGTTTGTGTCTTCTTTTGTTCATGTTTTGTTCATTGGACAGATCTGTTTCGTCACTGTCTGCATGCTGTTTCTTATTCTCTGTTCCATTTTATCCATGTTCATTTCGGTCATCTGGGCTGTTGAAGGGAGTCTGCTTTCAATGTTCCCTTGATAGATGTTTACATTTTGTTGAAGCTCCAGAATTGTTGAAAATCTTTTTTGATGGATAAGTTCCTTTCTTTCTGTTCCAAGGTTTGATTTTGATTTTTGCCCTTACCAGTCTTTGGTCACTACCTGTATTGAATCTATTCAATGCTGAAACATCGGTTATTATGTACTTCTTATTCGTTATTACAAAATCGATTTCGTTTTTCGTGTTTGCGTCTGGGCTTCTCCATGTCCATCTTCGCTTAGCTGGCTTTTAGAAGAAAAAATTCATGCAGAAGAGATTTTTGGTTTGGAGATAGTTGATTAACTTTTCACCCCTTTCGTTGGGGGCACCCAGCCCAAATTTTCCTCTGTTCGGAATGTTGTCTGTGTTTGTATCTCCTATTTTGGAATTAAAGTCGCACATTATTGCTGTTGTAATATCCTCATAAAGTTGATCTATTTGTTGTTCTTCTGCTCTACTTGTAGGAGCATACACTTTACTGCAGCTTATATCTTTCTGATAATTTGACGATTATATAGATGATCCTGAGCCTCCGAAGTGGTGGTTTGTTTCACTATTATTTTGAAAGATCATATGGGCCGACCTAAGAACCGTGCATTTTTCTTCTGGCAGTCTTGTCTCGCACAGGCCAATTATATCCCAATTCTTAACTTTTTTCTAGTACCTACCTAGTTTATTATATTCCCTAGGTGACTTTAAATTTTCATTTTAATTGAGCATATATGGATAGTGGATAGGTGAATAGTCTATTTTTATATTATTCATATTTACAAAATATGGGACAATTCGGTTATGCGTCGGCAAAAAAAACATTTTTTTTTAAAACGGGACGCCTGGCAATCATGATAGACAAAAGACCACTTTTTTTTTATTTTGTCAAGGGCACTGATCAAAAACCATAATGGGTTGGACAAAACAGTAAAACAAGAACAAGTTCAGAACTTCACGACCACATATCCAGCCGGTTGAATCGTCCATTCTGTGACGAAACATGTGTCCAGCGGACTCACCCTTCTCACAGTCGGCTGGAACAAACAACATACTGGCCATATCACCCCAGACCCGGAATCGCCAGTACTTGTTCCACAAAGCGGGATCAGCCACCACTGTGAATTATCGATTTGCTTCTAGTATCTTCCAGTGAAACAAGATGGCGGAGGAGATTTCTACACCATTCTACAGAGTTATGCACTATTCTTGCAGTTGGCGAGGGAGTATGCATCTAATAATTCTGTCTTCATCTCTTCGATACTCTCCATTCTGCCACTATATACCTAATTTTTTAAATATCTCCACAAAAACTTATCTGTGGGTGTAAGGTCAGGGCTATTTGGAGATAATTCTATTGTTTTTCTTATCCATCACCCATACATTGCAGCGATCATCAAGCAACCGGAAGTTTCCGCAAATCCGCCTAAATCATGCTATGTAAAGTTTGCGCTTTCTTATCGGAGTCGTTACGAAGTCTGTTTCTCACCATCGTCAGGGCGTCATCTTTTAGAGCGACTTTCGTCGGCTAAAAAACGCCACCATCGACAACTCTGTGACTCTTTTCGGCGCTTGCAGAACACCAGCTTTCCGCGAGCTAGCTTCACAGTTTCCGAATTTCCCGCTTTTTGTAAGTGGAAACCACACAAACCAGTTGGAGTTGCACCAAGCCAAGCCAAGCAGTTTTGGTTTTGGCTTTGCCCATTGTATCAGTTTATTTCTATTATTCCAATCAGTTATCGTTCGAGGCATGGACATACTTGGAGCACGTTCATAACTCCCAGCTGAAGAACCGCTCTCAGAAGACCAACGAGCGGTTGAAGGGCTTTCAAGCTGATGTAGCTCGCCCTGTACGACTAGCTAATCCAACCACGCCTTATGCATGCACTGACGAGAGCCTGGGTTTTCGAAGCGGCGAAGCAGTGCGTCAAGCTTCTTGCGCTCGAGCAAACGATGAAGGAACCTTATCCCGCAAATAAGAATACCGTCGAATCAACTATAAGAAGGATCATCAATGAAGTACTTATAGGTCTCCAAGTCAAGGAGGATGCGGTACTAAAATTGTGGAGAATCTGGGCATATTTGTTAGTGCTGTGAGAAAGAGCTGTGGGCACCTTCTTTGGCTTCGGAGAACGCGGAACATTGAGCCAGATGAAGGTGAAGATGAGACTTCGAAAGTATTTGCGATAATAGTGTTCTAGCCAGAATGAGATATAACACAGTTGAATAAGGTTTATAAGGAGTACTTTACTACTGACGAAGATTAGAGAAAGGAGTAACAACTGGCCAGGGTTGCTCTGGCTGGATAATAGCCCCCTGTTAGGGCTCCCACCAGGATGCGGCAAACGAGCTACTGCCTTGTAGAGGAGAGTTGGCTGATCAAAGGTTGAAGTAAAAAAACCTGATTTCTAAGAGATCAAGAAGATTCATGACATCATGGAAAGAGAATAATAAAGATGAGCATGACAATATGGGTTCAGACTTACAATAGTTGGAATGTACGCAGTAGTTGGGGTGTACGCATAACGACGATACCTCATTTAACGCCAATACTTAAAGCCTTGAATGTTTTGACCCAAATGTATTTTAATTATTATAATTTTGAGAATCGCCAAAAATTTCAACGTTGACTATGAAATCAAACGTTCGACTAGTTCATTCGGTAAGTGAGTCATTTAATTAGTAATGTTTGCTTTGCAAATTTCCTTGTCGTTTTCTTACTAGATATTTCCAACGCGAGTTTATAATAAAAATCGGTGTTAGTATTTGATTGCTCGATTCATTTGGAGTTTCTTCAAGACGCTCTCCCGGATCAACTTGAGGGTGCCAGTGGTGCCTCTACAACTTAGACTGGATCATACATTATGGAAGATGGAACATCGCCTCATCATTGATTTGGAGACCTTCCAAATCATCAGTATAATAAATATATAATGGATTGGAAGAGAAAATAAAAGAATCTGTGTTTTCCTGAGTTGCGTTTCGATAAAACTCTGTAGTCTCGATCTGACTTGTGGAATCGGATTTGGGTGAAGAAAAATGCACATTCATTAGGATCAACCAGCATTTTGGTGATAGTTTTGAACAATTTCTGTAACTTCTCAGTGCAAAATGTATGTTATTTCTATTGTTTAAATTGTTAGTTTTTCTAATAAATAATTCTCATCTCAACTTTTCACCCTATTGTAGAGTCTGACGTTTAATTTCATAGGCAGCGTTGGAATTTTCGAAGATTTTTAATATGACAGCTACAATACTTATCATCTGAAATTCGAGGTTTTCATTAAAACAGGAAAGCTTTTTGAAAAATAAAGGGGCAAAAAAGTTTCAGAACTAAATTCCTCATAAAATGAAACTCACGTTTTTCAAGTCCGCCAACGGGTTAAAAAGTTTTGTCGTATATCAGGGGAGCATCATACCTCATCAACCCTTCAGATCGCCTCAATTGAATTCCAATTACTTTCAAAAAATGCTCTTGGTACAACAAAAACGTGTACCAAATTAGGTGTTTCTAAGTTGAGGTAAAACTGGGATATTGATTTTTTTCGAAATTTGAAACCCCACTTGCAAAGCGTATATAACTTCTTAGGAGTGCGACTCGTCCTACACCATTGTATGGTAAAAGGGTTTCAGGGTGCGACTTGGTATACAGTGCGGCTCTAAAAGGTCCCCCCCCTTTTTTTTTAATGTGTGCACCGAAAATTTTGAAGCTTGGCATACTTTAATTGCTGTCGAAATACTACTTTTTGATGTCATTGACGTACTTTTAGTATTCAAGATGGCGGCTGGGCGTCATTTTGAAACATTTTTTTAGATGGAAAGGAGGGTCGTGTGACACCTCATTTTGAAGATCCTGATGAGTACTTTATGAACCATGAATATTGAGTCGATAACTTCATGTACTACAAAATGGCGGTACATTTAATTACTACATTGATACATACACTTAAAAAAAAATAAACGTCAAATTCAATTCAAAAGATGCTGGAAATATTCTTGACATAAAGTTTGGGTTAGGAATAAATGACAAAAATGTCAAAAAAGCATCTTTTGGATTGAACTTGACGAATTTTTTCAAAAAGTGTATGTATCAATGTAGTAATTAAATGTACCGCCATTTTGTAGTACTTAAGGATATCGACTCAATATTCTAGAGTTATTTTTTCCATTTTTCATTGAAAAAAATGTTTCATAAAAGTACGTCAGTAACATCAAAAAGTAGTATTTCGACAGTAATTGAAGTATGTCAAGTTTCAAAATTTTTGGTACACACATTAAAAAAAAAAAGGGGGGGGGACCTTTTAGAGCCGCCCTGTATAGGTAAGTTGCATCGGATTATGATATCTCGTAGTCCCCTACATGCTCCTGCTCTGTGTCGGTTCTTATGTGGGACGCCCTCCTGTATACAGGGTGTTCCAGTAAAGGTGACCACCGACCATATCCTGGAAACCATTCATCGTAGAGGCTTGCAACAAAAAACATAATAAACCAAAACGGCCAATAGAAAAACCCGTAAAATATTTTCAAGTTTCTGAATTGGTTGCCAGGGAGCGTAATCACCCAGACCAAGTAAAAAAAATAGAATTTTAATACAATTTTGCCCGATGAAAATACACGATGATATCATTTTCATATTTACTGACTATTTGCCTACAGTTTTTGTCTAAAACGTTTTTTTTCTATCTATCAAAATAAAGCGATGCGGGTAGTTCAATTGCTTTCTTAAACAAACGCGGATTTCTCCCGTTTTGCTTGACAAATTTTAGCGAACATGGGCTCATTTGAAAGAGCATAATCCGCACTATAAAATGCTTATTTGCTTTTGAATTTGTGACCTTCACCGTCGCCGCTAGATGGCGTTAACTGAAACGGTAGCACATTTTCAAGTTTTTTCCAAAAGAATCAAATGAAATGGTACATTCATTTTTATCTATTCTACAAGGAAATACATTTTTCTATTAAAAATATTTAAAAAAAAAACAAATAAAACATTTATTTTTTGTTTTTTTTTCAATATTTCAATATAAAAATGTGTCCCCGTTTAAAATAAATAAAAATGAATATACCATATTACATTTGATTTTTTTGGAAAAAACTCAGAAGTATGCTACCATTTCAGTTAACGCCATCTAGCTACGACGGCGGAGTTCACAAATTCAAAAGCAAATAAGCATTTTGTAGTGCAGATTATGCTCCTTTATATGAGCCCATGTTCGTTAAAATCGGTCAAGAAAAACGGAAGAAATCACTGTTTTTGTTTAAAGAAACAAATGGATTTCTCCTACCGCTTAATTTTGTTAGATATAAAAGAAAAGTTTGGGGCAAAAATTGTGGGCAAATAGTCAGTAAATGTGAAAATGATTTTATCGATATATTTTCATTGGGCAAAATTCTATTAAAATCTTATTTTTCTACTTGGTGTTGGTTGTTTCTCCCATAGCGTCCATTTCAGAAACTTGAGAATATTCTCCAGGTTCTTCTCTTGGCCGTTTTAGTAAACATTTTTTGTCTCAAGCCTCCACAATTAATAGTTTCCGGGATATGGCCGGTGGCCGGTGACCATCCTTACTGGAACACCCTGTATAACTTCTGTCATACAGATATTAATCCTAAAGAAACTTCTTCATTACAAAGTATTTTTGAAATTCAACTAATCAATTTCTTTTTTAGATTCAACTGACAAAGAAAGCAGACTCACTTTTAAAATGTAAAATATTATGTTTTTTTTATTCACTTATAAGGTCTTTATCAGATAGAAAACACAAAGAATAGATATATTCAGGGGGGCCACTTCCCAACAAACAATTTGAGAACTCTTGACAAGAAGAAAAGAAAAATTTCTTGATTTGGTATAAAACTACGTCCTTTTACCTTGCAATTTAACTTCAATGTCATGAACAGCTATTAGTTATTCAGCTCGAGACAACTATATCTTATTCACGGCATAAATAAAGTTCTATTAGATAATGTTCCTGTAATTTATTCAGTATAGTAATTACAGGTTACCAAAAATAAACATAAATTTTGTCATATACAACGACGACATATAAGGTATACGGAGAAGTCTAAACTTACATGAAAATAACAAAAAAAAATGATTTCAAGGACAAGAATACATTTCCTCTGAATTTAGGTAGGATATTACCAAATTATGACCAACATTCTGTCTTTATCCCTACCTGTCTGTTGAGTTATAACAAATGTCGTTCAACTTTATGAATAACCTCAAACGCTCAAATTAATGGGGTGGCCAAATTATTTGAAATATTGACCTGATGTCCCAACAAACAATCCAAGAACTCTAGACCAGAAAAAAAGAAAAAGATGAACATACATTGTCCCTTGTACAATCATGACATAGATAAGGTGTGAGAATAAGTCTAAAATTACTTGAAAACAACCAAAAAGTTACCTTCATGGACAAGACTTTTATTTCTTCTGAATCTAGGTGGAATATTACTAAAGTGGAATGAGGATGGTTGAGTACACGTGAAGAAGTATAATAAAAGAAGAATTTTGTATGTACGACATACGCGTTATACAAAATTCTTCTTTTATTATATTACTAAAGTATCACCACAATTCTGTCTCTATCGCTTCCTGTCTATAAGACTATAACAAAGGACGATATCTAGTCAATATTGACCTTAGTTGAGGAACAATGTCATTAAGGTCGAAAAATTAACTTATAGGTACACAACATATGAAAGCGGCCATGTTTCAATGTCAGCATCTAAAAAAACAATGTGTTATGTCCGAATTTTATTGAATTTCTGACTTTTGGGGATATTCACAAAATTCAAAGATGATTACAACCACTGGCAAGTTTGCTCATAACATCTCTAGGGTATCAAAGTTATTTTGGATTCCAGGTTGTGTTTCAAAATTTCGCAAACTCTGGTAATAATGTATCGAAATTGACATGTAATAAGGGTGCATCAATTTTCTGCAAGTATCTTTCCGATATTATACAGAAAAGTTTCTTTCGCAATTTTCCTTCCAATAAACAATAAACTACTACGTAAATATTATACCGAGTAAGACGCCAAAGTGATGTTTTAACTTTGACACGTGACAAAATCCATACTCCATTATTTACACATGTACGCGACGGTCCCATAGTATCCTCGTCCATCTCACATTAATATGCAAGTGTATTTTCCCTGTCATTGCATTGTCAGGTTAGAAGTAGGTTACATTGAGGTTACATTGAGGACCAACATACGGCCAGATTTCCCACATTTTGACGTAAAACAGGTTAACAGTTCTTTATTCACCTTCAACCTGATGGTTGGCAAGGACCTATCGACGTATTTATTACTTCCAAATCACTTTAGTTTCTTTCCCCACATAGTGAAATATGTGGACAAATGTTGGTAATTTTGCCCTTTTCATAATTGGACATTATTATCTCTCGACCAATACGTAGGTCGAGAAGCGGTGAATTTGACCTTCTATGATTGTTGAGTCAGCCACTTGATAAGTTCTTACGAGTGATCAGTCATTCATTGATTCTTAGATTTCTTGATAAGTATGTGAGTATCGAAAAATTTGTCTCACAATAATTTAGAAATTTAATCTCATAAATTATTATTACCTCTCGGGGAAAATAGACGAATGGAGTTTAATTTCAAATAAATGATTCATGTAACTCACCTACTGTTTTATTGTCTTCTGTTATCTATTCAACTTATTATTATAAAATGTCAGTATACAACTGTGATTAGTCAAGGGGATTCATCCGGCCTGAAATTTTACTCGATGCAAGCATTTTTTCTGGAATGTGCCATTTTTTATTTCATCACCTTTTGGAACAATTCAAGTTTTATGAGGTAGGTACGATATCAAACTAGGCAACCTAATATCTATTTTTTTTTAACGCTAACAAAAAACGGTATCTCAATGGTCAAAAAATACGAAAAATCTACATATGCCGCTCTCTTGTCAGAGCGGCATATGTAGATAAAAAAAATCAAAAAAATGGATAGGGTATTAACTAAATTGAACCTTTCTGAGATCATTTTTCTGACAATTTCCGTTTGATATAATTGAACAGAAATCAGTTATACCTTCCACAAAATCTCATGTAATTCACAATAAACTGCCACCGTCTTCGAACAAGATCTATACCCATATTTTTTGAGGCGTAATGTTTACTTGGTTTGGTTGCCGGCGTGATGAATACCTACTATCTGTTTTCATCACGTCAGACCGCGTGCTGACGTGATGAAAACTCATTTTGCTAGCAGTGCTGTCAGGAGCGGATGAATACCCTTAATATTATTCACTTATAGTGCACACCAAGAGTCACGATGCACCAAGGACGGTATGTCACTATTGCGACCAGATTTCTTCCACCACGCGTATGAACGTCACATTCGAGATTGTTTAACAATTGCTGTTTGACATCAACGTCTGCCTATCGTGAGGCAAAAAAAATATTTTAATAATTTGGGTGCGCGGAAATTTATTTTTGGTATTGAATTTTTGCTACTGTAAGTGGGTGTGTGATCATTTATCAGTTTTATTAGTTTTCAGCAATTCTAATGAAATAACAATTTTCGATTTTGTCACAAATAAAGGTACTTTACTATTGAGAAAAATTCATATTTTTTTAGAAACCTTGTATACCTATCACAAAGAAAAATTGATATCTGATGGTTGCATTTTAGGTTCTAGACTATACAGAACTTTTTGTACAAATAAACTTCTTTTCGTAAAATTGATAAGGAAACAGTTCTTCATATATGGCAAGAACTTCTGTGTCAGAGTTTATTCAGAATATCTCAATATAATCGATAGAAAATGATTTGGTAAATTGCGTATTTGAGTATCAAAGATGCTTTATACTGAATAAATCAAAGCAGTCTCATGTTCCGGACAATTGGAAAATCTATCCTAAGTCAATGATAGGTGGTCGAATCAATGTTGCGGCAACAAAACAATATGTCAAACCCCTACAGCTGTAGAATGAACCGAGACAATAAGTGTTTAAATCTGAACTGTGATTTTTCCACCCAGTCCCGAAAACAGGCCCATACCACCATCGGACCACAATTTGAATACAACGGCATAAATAAATATCAAATTGCACAAACATCTCTTGATGCTAATATAGAAGCATATATAAACGTCCCCGGAGCATCACATCTTCAGACAACACAGTGCTTTAGGCACAGCAACATAATCGTTGTCTCCCAAGTTATCTCATACCTTTCCAAGTTTCAAAAATGTTTTCAATCATAACTTTTTGTCTTCTTTTTGTTCTTTTTTTAGTGATTTTCACAATTTTTGTATTTGAGCGACTCTTTAGAGAAAAAAAATGCACAGACCTGGAAAAATGCGAGAAAATCGAAAAAACCTTGTCAAAACCTCCTTCTCCTATGAAGCTACCTATAATTGGCCATATGCATCTTCTGGGAGGGTATGATGTTCCTTATAAAGCTTTCAAGAAATTGGGAAGCAAATACGGAAATGTTATCCATTTGCAATTAGGTTCAGTGAAATGTGTTATTGTGAATGAGCAGAAGAATATCCGAGAAGCTTTGGTTACCAAAGGACATCATTTTGATTCTCGGCCCAATTTTGAAAGATACCGTAAGCTGTTTTCAGGAAACAAAGAATATTGTAAGTATGCAACAACTTTATCTTTGAAACTTTATTTTCTCAGTCAATTCTTCAGAAAGAGATTGTTCATGCTAGTAAGTTCTTATTGCATTTTGTATATATGTTTAATCTATTTTAATGGTATCTGGTCTTGGCTTTGCAAGAAAGTGGAGATCTTCAAACATTAAAAATACTAATTCATATCATTTTGGGGTGAGAAAATAAGCATAGATATTCTTGCGTTCTAGCTCTAGCATTTTGTGATTGGTCGAGCATGCAAAAAGTGAGGAGAGATATGTTGAGAGCATATACATTCCCAAGAGCATTTACTAATAATTACATCAGTCTAGACCATTTGATAATGCAAGAAGCGAATAAGTTGACTCATCAAATTAGCCAAGAGAATATTTCAGAACTGAAACCAATTCTATTGAAAACGTGTGCTAATATCTTTCTGAATCATTTCTGCTCCATCAACTTTAGTCATAACGATCAAAAATTTGAGAAAATGGTGGAGAACTTTGATGAAGTTTTCTACGAAGTTAACCAAGGATATGCTGCTGACTTCTTGCCCTTTTTAATGCCACTACATGAAAAAAAGTTACAGGTAAGCATGACGTAGAATATACTGAATCGATGCACCTATTTTTAGTATTCTGACTCACTTTTCTAATACTAATTTAAAGGAAAATGTAATTGAATCTATTAGGATTTTAATGTGATTCCATAGACTTACTGACCTTTTTATATACGCGAAGGTGTTAGGAGTCTGTGCATTTGAATTTCAAACTTGCTAATCTTAATAGACAGTGAAAACAGGAAATCCATAGTCACGATTTTCTTTTTTTTCCACTCTTGTTACCATAATTTTCACTTTTCAAGTCAAGGCAAGTCAAAGTGATTCATTGAAAATAGTTGCTTTTTTTCTCAAAGAACTCTGTCAGTGGCATGAATATTCTAACCTATTCTAATTCTATGTTTTGTGATAGAAAATGAACATGATAACTGAAGAGATAAAAGACTTTATCAACTCGGATGTTATACAAGACAAGTACGAGACATATAACCCAGATATAGAGCCACAAGACTATTTGGAGAGTTTGATAGGTCACGTCAAAATGGAGAATGCAAAGAATGCCGAACCAGCTATGGATTGGGAAATGGCCCTGTTTGCACTTGAAGATATTATTGGTATGTTATTCTTGATATACTTTTTATTGCCATATGACAATGAAATCAATTCACGGATAAAATAATATTTGATCAAAGATTGAAAAATAGCATTGAGTGAAGTTTGTTATGCTTTCCTCCTGTGCATGTCTGTCCGCTTGTTACAGTATTTCACTAGTTTCACCAATGTTGAATTTTTTTTTTGTCTGTGTACTTCTGACTTCACATATGTACGTTTTTTCCTGATATCACTTCACAATAAAATACATACAAGTGAGTTTGCTTTCAATTTCATTCATACTCAAAGGATGTTCGTAACATAATCGAACATTCATGATTTTTGAATAAATACTTCTGCAATGAAAGATATGCCTCACTTCAATATCATAAGAGAATTTGTTCTCTCTTTCTAATGTTAACCAACATTCCCTTGGCGACAATTGCCATTCTTGTGTAAGAAAAACTTGATGCTGTTTTGGTAATCTAAATAACGCTTTTGTTACCTCCAATTTATGCCTGTATCTCTCCTCATATTGATACATACACCTTTTGGATTAACTTTCAATGAGCTAGTATTATTTAAGAAAAAATCATCGTCGACTTATTTCACCAAGCCTCCATTACGACCCTTGTTTTCCTCTATGGGTTCCTTTCATCATCTATACTCATAAAAGAGCTTGTCCTGACTGACTCATGAACGCCGAGCCAAAACTATCATAGATTGAGCCATGAAGTTTTGAAGAGATGTCCTGCTGAATATGTCTAGGTGTGCTAGGAAAGATTTTGCGAAATTTTATCCCTGAGGGGGTGAAAAGGGTGGGGGTAGGAAAAATCATATATTAATGAAAAATTATGTATTTTTGGTCAGACCATCTTGAGACTTCATATAAATAATCTTTAATGAACTTGATTTAACACCTGTTTCGTAATTTTTTGAAATTCAACCTCTAAGGGGGTCAAAGTCGGGCTCTAAGGAAATGAGGTGAGAAGAATCATTAATAATTTTTTTAGTATTTTTAGTCACATCCTTATTGGGGTGAAAGGGGTGGGTGTGTGGAAAGTCATAAATCAATAAAAAATTGTATTTTTGTTCACATCGACTTCAAACTTCTTATTAATTATCTTGCATGATTCAATGAAACAAAATGTATTTTTGGTCACATCGACTTGAAACTTCATTATGATGATCTTGGATAAAATTAATAAAACATGTGTTTCGTCGTTTTCCAAGTTTATGAGTGTAGCTGTCAACGTTATTCA
Source organism: Orchestes rusci (assembly GCA_958502075.1). Classification (NCBI taxonomy): domain Eukaryota; kingdom Metazoa; phylum Arthropoda; class Insecta; order Coleoptera; family Curculionidae; genus Orchestes; species Orchestes rusci. Next base: position 73,457,317 of record OY293303.1, read on the forward strand.
ATAACACTCGAACAATTGCGGGCGAAGCCGTGACAAGTACTACTGCTAGTAATCTATACTTACGTAAAGGAATAGTTTCTTACAGTATCCATTGAAATCTCTATTTTGTGACTTCTTTCAATGTGATATCAAGAAAGTCATAGAAATGTAGTATTTTTTTTTGTGATTCTTTGATTTGGTCACTTTTGGCAGTATACCCATGATAAACAGTGTAGTTCTTTAATGTCCCCCTCTAACTTTTAAACAGTTCTTTGTTCAAGAACGAAGTTTGGATCCCCAATTAATGAGCATGTACAACATCTCTCAACACAGTAGTTACAGTTGAGAATGTTAAAACGGCTATTCAGTGCCATTTTGAAAAAAAAAGTCGGGCTCAAAATTGAAAAATCAGAACGTGGCAGCGACTTCAAACTTTCAGGGTATAATTAGAATAAAAAGACCTTCATAATGAGGTATCACTCGACCCCCTTTTCATTTGATTTTTTCATTCTAGTGGTGCCCAGCTGTCACTAGTATGTCAAAAAATGCAGAACGTCCTCACATAATAATATGATGTGTCCAAATTTAGTTTTGATATATCAAAATCTAACATACTGAATCTCATTTCCCAACTTTCAAGCAAACAATCAATTCTAAAGGTCTTTGAAAAAACTAGCATAGTTTTTTTTATGAAGACAGGGCGCATTCAATATATCTGGTTTTTGTTTCAGGTGGTCACTCTGCCGTTGGAAATTTTTTGATAAAACTGTTCGCATTCTTGGTAAATGAGCCAAACGTTCAACGCAAAGTACAAGAGGAAATAAAATCTGTAGTAGGAGACGACCCTTTAAACGTTTGTAACAGAAATCAAATGGTTTATACTGAAGCAGTTATCTATGAAGCGATCAGGTTGATAGCGTCACCGATCGTTCCTAGAGTAGCTAATCAAAATAGCTCTATTGATGGTAAAAATAATGATAAAGTGGTGATAGTAGGTAACACTCATATCCACAGGATTTGAAATTGAAAAGGGAACAATGCTGTTTCTCAACAACTACGATCTAAGTATGTCAACGGAGTTATGGAAATCCCCGGAAAAGTTCATACCAGAAAGATTTATTAGAAACGGAAAGTTATTCAAGCCAGAATACTTTTTACCATTTGGAGGTGGTAGGCGGAGCTGCATGGGATACAAGCTAGTTCAGCTGGTATCATTCGGGATTCTAGGATGCATGTTACAGAATTTTAATATAAAACCATTACAAAATCAGCAATATACTGTTCCGGTGGGATCATTAGCGTTAAAAAAGGATACTTTCAAATTTTGTTTCGAAAAACGATGCGAGGATAAGCCCTGTATGCCACAAATTACCAGAAACAATGAGATGTGATCATCAAGTTTTAATATGGTCAGGTACTTTTTGGGTGTGCAAGATACTATCAAATCAAAGAAATCGAATGGAAAACACATGTTATCTGTAACTCGAGACCTGGTCATAACATAAAAAGGATCAATCTATGACTAGAAATAATGTGGTCATATACAGACTTCAGGGCTATTTTATCTGTTAATGACTAATTCATGCGTTTGGATTGTTAGCTTGACATAATCTGTCAGAGTATTCAACATGAAAATCTGGATAAATAAGTAATGCGTTTTATATGTAGTAGGCAATATTACAAAGCGGCATACCAATATCTGCAAATTTGGACATTTCAAGTTTCCTTCACTTTTGATATTGCAACAGGTGTCTCTGCAAATTGCAAACCTGAGAAAAAAATACGTGTCTGCCAAAAAAGTACGTACCTATCTGTCACAGACATATCTCAAACCTAGGACATCGAAGATACGTTTTTTTGTCATATTGCTGGCGATATGCTGATCATTCACATGATCTAATATGTGTTAACAGGTGTTGGTGATTATTTGCTCGATAACTATTTTGGAATAAGTCAATTATTGAAAAATTCTTGTCTAAATTTGAAGGTAGTTCTCCAAATGTTGATTATTGATTCGCATATCCAAGAGTCTTGTTGTAGTGGTTGTCAATATTTAGAACAATTAGTACCTAATACATATGGATGTAACTCTGTTGAAAGGCAATTTTGATAGGAAATACCTCACTTTCCAAAATAAATTTATCAATTCAAATATAAATTTGTATCCACTGCCACTACCTGAAGCATAAAAGTCTGTATATGATAACAGAAAAAATGTGCATTGCTTTCTAAATCTTGCCCTTTCACCACACGCATTCGAGGTAACCAAAAATTTCAGAAAGGAACATCCGAGTAGGAAATAAAAGTATTTGTTTGAATTTGCCTATTATAAATTATCCTATCCTGGTGTAACTTATTGCTGTCAGTGTAAAGGAAATCCACCAAACGCGTTGGTGCATTTAGTGCAGTTATTCTAACCTTAAAAATAAACAAACAAAAATAAAACAACGATGGCTAATTCGAATAGTAAAGTTAAAGTATTAGGCCCAGTATCTTCATGTCGGGATAAATAAGACATATCTAACATACATGTAACCATCTCATGGTTAATTTTATCCGATACCCGTATCTTCCAGATATTCCATGTTAGTATTTTCGCGACATTTTAACTGTCAGATAACTAAACTTTAGGCAATCCTTAAGGTACAGCCTAAATTCAATGTCGCCAACATAATAATACCAAAGAGTTTGATGGAGCCATATGGAGTCGTGTTATTCAAAGAAAGACGGGAGAAGTCTTGTATGCCATTATCCGTTTGTCTTAGCAGAGGTGCGTTCACAATAATTAACCCGGAACTTTCGTCAAATGTCAGTTTCATCTGACAGATGACGTATGGTAAATAATCCTCGTTCACGATTGTTCGACTTGTTATGGTTTATCATAACCTTTAAAATTTGAAAGTGTTATATGACGGTTACGGTCATTGAATAATAATACAACCATTTCACAAAAACACTAAATAATACCACCATAGCTATACTTTCTAAGCTTTCATTTTATACTGTGTTTCTAAGAAGTTATAAGCGTGTGGAATAAGGAATAAATGTAAAATATGGATCCCGGCATTCCAGGACAGTGATGTTTTGTGAGTGATTCGTCGTCAGATAGCGCCTCTCATTCTCATTTGCCATTGTCACAGGGAAATACTCTAAAGCATTGTCTGGAAAAAAGTTAATTGACAATGATGTTTTTTTAGCTTACATTTTTTTACCTTCGATTCGGTTTAATATCATTTTTCCATCGTCTGAATAATTGGTATCCGCATCTACCACAAGATTGTGCGATTCTGACGACATAATATTCATTTTTTTAATTAAATTATCACCAGCCCTAATGTATCAACGATCAGCCGTGTAGTTTGTTGTTTTTGGTTTTTGGTTAGGATCACACGTTTGTACACACAACGCAGGCGCGACAAATCTTCACCAGCTAAAAAGTGGGTTGAAAAGTTGATCGCCCGGAGAATATTTACCCGAATTATGAATGAGTGTGAATCTTACTCGGCGAGAATTTTGAACAGCCGGGAAGCGTATTGGCATTCCTTACTACGCTACAGAGCATAGATGAGCTGTATCGCAGTAAAGTATGGCTGGACTGGGCGCAAAATTTGTTCAGCCATTGTTTACCACGGTACAGATCAAATGCGCTGTATGGAAGAAAAGTATATGGTTCGAATGAATTTGTTCACTCAATTCATTGATTATTATCGTTCACTACTATATAATGATGGAAATTAATCACATACATATGTATATGAAAATTATCTATTATAAAGGTGAATCTATATTTAATTTTGATGTGATGTTGTGTATAATGGCTTTACGGAGCGACATTCTGTGGTAAAACCCAATGATAGGCCGCAAAGACGCATTCCTGAACTAAACCAAAGTTTACTAATAATAAACAGTTGGACAACTTTCGAAAACGCGCGAAACCGGCTCCACCCTTCTACTTCGTTTCCCTTGGAGAGCCCAGTTTCCATTAGTTCGGAACGTCTGTCGGTCGCTTTGAACCATTTTCGCTGGGCGGGTTTCTTTGAGCGGCATGCTTTGACGCCGCGGCCGCGCTTGTATACGGCGGGTTTCAAAGAGCCGACTTCTAAGTGACCTAACTTATTGTATATTAGTAAACTTTGACTAAACCCAAGCAAAGTTTACTAATATACAATAAGTTAGGTCACTTAGAAGTCGGCTCTTTGAAACCCGTATACAAGCGCGGCCGCGGCGTCAAAGCATGCCGCTCAAAGAAACCCGCCCAACGAAAATGGTTCAAAGCGACCGACAGACGTTCCGAACTAATGGGAACTGGGCTCTCCAAGAGAAACGAAGTAGAAGGGTGGAGCCGGTTTCGCGCGTTTTCGAAAGTGGTCCAACTGTTTATTATTAGTAAACTTTGACCCAAGTAGAAAAGGTCTTATTGGTAAAACTATTGTCATTGTGTCTTGTATATAAATATTATGCTTTTCGAGATACAGGTTTAGAGAAAAATCGGACTTATTATTAGTGAATCGAGTAACTTTCGCTTTTTGCTATATTTGTTGTTATGGGGACAATGTTTTTGAATTTTCTTGACAGCCTATGATTTTTCATGTGGTCAAAAAGTAGATTTTTTTCTAACCCTCCAACAACACTGTATCTCGAGAACCAAACAACACCATTCAGGACACGACACATGTTTATCTTGAAATTGGTTCAGGAATGCGTCTTTCAAACTATGGTCTATCATTGAGTAAAACTTCTTATAGGCTCATCAGAAGCACGCCAAAACATGCGGATTCAATTTATCAGCGTAGAACTCAAAGTTTCGAATTAAAATACTCACATTATCATTATGAGTGGAAATAGTACTATCCTACACTCAACAGTACACAATTTATTTACAGTTTACAGGCATAGTTTGGGTTAGTCTTAACCCTTTCGGTCACTGCGTCGTCAATTGACGACGTACGAATTTCATTTCCTTTAATGGGGGTCTGATTCAATTTAGCCACAAAATCACGATGTAGCCAAACGATAACATCCCCTTTGAACTTTGAACTGCATTAGCTGTATATTGCGCCATCTTTTAAAGATACGTTGAACTTGCAGGCGGATTCTGTAACAGCTGATCACAACCGCCATCGAACCGTCAAACGCACGGATAAATTTGAACTAATTGAAAGTTCTCCAAAGTGATATATTTTGCGGTGTGTGTGAAATTTGAAACTTTATAGGTGTTACTACAATAATACATAGTGAGTATGCCATAATATTCAGGCATGTTGCCAAGTTAGGTTTTTGAACTTTCTTGTCGTCAATTGATGACAGCATGTCTCACTGGCAATCAAATTCACATTTTCGCGCCTTTTTCTCTAGATCTGAATTTCAGCGAAATGAAAAAAAATACGCCATTATCTTACGAGCAGTTAGTCGCTTATGTTGAAGATATGTCAGATATCGAATATCTAAGTGATGATAATGACCAGATTGCAAATAACGAAGACACAAATCGTAATTTTTTAGTTTTGCTTTTGTAGTGCATGTAGTTGTAATTTTAATGATTATTTAGATATGCTGGAGCAAAATGACATAAATAACGCGCTAGAATTTGAAGACATTGCAGAGATTACCGAGGATCTCAATGACGATCTTTTAGAAGAAAGTACCGATCAACCAGGAAATGTGGCTTCAGACAATCAAGTCTTGGAGCCAAAACTCAATATTCACGAATATATCACAAACCATGAAAGTTTTTGTTTATATATGTATCATTTCATTATATTTTATTTCTTTAGTTGTTTATTTTGATGCATTTCGGCTTTTCTTTTGTTGAATAAACTGATAATTATAACATTCGTTGGCAGTCATTTGTTCACAATGTCGTCAAATGATGACAACAAAAAACTACCCCCGTAAGCAAAAAAACCTCCCTTTAACAACTGAGCTGTGTTTAAGGTATGGAAATATAACTATTTTTACTGATAAAATATTTTAAGATCGTTCAATAAAAAATAGTGACTGAAAGGGTTAAAAAGTGGACTCTATATCCTCATTTTGTCAAATTGTGTGATCATGTGACGGAAAGGTTACGTAGTAAGTACGTGATATTGACATATATTTAATAAATATATGGATATTGAACAGTTTTGAATTTCGGTAACAATATAGTCCAATAAAATTCGAAGTTGAAAAAAAAATGGGCAAGATGTATTTTTCAAAGTTTCTCAACGACGGTCTCCTGAGTCTAAAATTAGGAAAATCGGAAATTTTTCCCGTGCGGTTTTCGTGCAATAGGGGTGGTTCTTTTGAATTGTGCTACAACAAAATGATTATACTGAAATCGTACATGAGAAAACTCTTCATAACTTTACCTCATGATTTTTTTTTTAATTTTATCATTTCCGGACTTAGCGGCCGCTGCATGAGCCGTATTTGGGGTGATTTCAAAAAGTTGGTTTGCCCTCAATTGATCCATAATGAAAGTGGTTCATGATAAATGGACGAGCAACTTCTCCTCATGGACTTTGTCACTTGATTATTTTTGAAGATAGCCCAGTTCATGGAATTGGGGTTGTTTCGTTATTGTTGTCTAGTTCTGTAAATTTGCTAAATTGAAGATGTTCGTGATAAAATTACATATACTGTGACCGGCTAAAATATGATTTGTGATTTTTTCGTGATTTCGATTTGTGAGTGGGCGCACATGGCTCCATTCCACCGCGATCACTAGTAGGTCTATTGTGGCTCAATATGGAGCACAGTTATTCTAAATTCAGGGTTTCGATTTTTTGGAAAACGTTCAAACATGTTGTTTTTATCTGTGGATGCGATTTATTTAATGACAGTTTACATGACAGGAAACATGTATTTTTTTATTTCATATTTTAATTCCGCGTGAATTCTGTGTATATGTTATGCAATATACCCCATACCTATATCTAACCGTTTTCGAGAAAATGGAATTTTAAATCCATAATTTTAATCATTCTAAAACTGTTTGATGTTTCTATTGGTTGAAAAATTGAAATGAATTTTCATCCAGCAACGTAAATAAGTGGAACTTACTCCGATAGAGATTTCCTGATTTCAAATATATAAGAAGTGGGGGTGTTATCTTTAACGGTTATAAGGATATCAACGTTTTTCTATACATAGAATAGTTGGCTGATGATGGTCTCTTCCAATTAAGCATCCTTCTGTCCAATCTATATTATCATTATTCCTTGTATAGAAAAACGTTAAAATCTTTATAACCGTTAGAGATAAAACCACCAACACTTGCATTTGAAATCAAGGAAAAATTAATTCTCTATCGAACTATGGGATAAAATACAGGGTTTCCTCAAAAATGAAGAAGACTGATTTTTTTTGACTTCTGATACTCAATTGTTTTTTCTGATAACAAATTCTGATAATTCAGCTGTTCAATACTATGTACTAACTGCGTTACTTTTCCGTCACATGAATTTTACGGAATGAAGATCATTGAATTTCACGCTATTAAATCAAATCCGCATGAATGGTGTGCTTCTAATGAGCCTATACAGGGTTTTATTCAATGATAGGCCATAGTTACAGAGACGCATTTTTGAACCAATTTCAGATAATCATGTGTCCTAAATAGTCTGGTTTTCAAGATACAGTGTGTTGGAGTTCTACTTTTTGACCACATGAAAAATCATAGGGCGTGAAGGAAAGTCAAAAATATCATTTCCATAACAACAAATATAGCAACGAGCAAAGTTGACTCGATTTACTGATAATAAATCCGATTTTTTTCTAAACCTGTATCTCGGATACCAGAATATTCTTTTTCAAGGCACAATTAATGACGGTATGTTAGCCTATAAGACCTTTTCTGCTTTTCTACTTGAATTTGGTTCAGGAATGCGTCGCCTTTGGAATTACGCCCTTTAATTGAGTAACACCCTGTGTAGACGCAGATTATTGTTGTTGAAACATTTTTTAGTTCTTATTTGCGAAATTAAAAATGGCTCCGTGAAGCCATCGCACACATCGTCTCATTAATATGATATAGTAGGATCTTTCAAGATTCACCTTCATAATAGATAATTTTTATATACATGTGTATGTAATCAACTTTCTTTATATATCGTACCTAGTAAACGATAATAATTAATGAATTGAGTGAACAAATCCATTCCCACCATAAATGTACCTATTCATTACATGTAGCGCATTTGGTCTGTACCGTAGTAAACAATGGCTGAACAAATTGTGCGCCCAGCCCAGCCATACTTTACTGCGATACAGCTCATCAGTTCCTTACTACGCTACAGAGCATAGATGAGCTGTATCGCAGTAAAGTATGGCTGGACTGGGCACACAATCTGTTCAGCCATTGTTTACTACGGTACAGACCAAATGCGCTGTATGGAAGAAAAATATGGTAGGAATGGATTTGATTACTCAATTTATCGATTATTATCGTCCACCACGGAAATTAATTACATACATGTATAATTATTTTCTATTATAAAGGTGAATCTAGAAATATTCTACTATCATTTTAATGTGACAATGTGTACAATGGCTTCACGGAACCATTTTCAATTTCGCAAATTAGAAGTGAACAAAGTTTTAATCTACACAGGGTGCTATACACAATGATAGGCCGTAATTTCAAAGACTCATTTCTGAACCATGAACCAAATTCAAGTAGTAGAAAAGGTCTTATCGGTAAACATTTTGTCATTGTGTCTTGAATATAAATATTCTGGTTTTTGAGATACAGGTTTAGAAAAATTTCGGATTTATTATCAGTGAATCCAATCAACTTTGCTCGTTGCAATATTTGTTGTTATGGACATAATGTTGTTGACTTTCCTTGACAGCCTTTGATTTTTCGTATGGTCAAAAAGTAGACTATTATCTAAACCTCCAACAACACTGTTTCTCGAAAACCAGACTATTTAGGACACAAGTTTGTTCTGAAACTAGTTCAGGAATGCGTCTTTTGGACTATGGCCTATCATTGAGTGAAACTTTGTGTAGGCTTATTATCAGAAGCACGCCATAACATGCGGATTCAATAATAGCGTGAAACTCAATGTTTCGAATTAAAGTACTCACATTATCATTATGAGTACAAATAATACTATCCTATACCCAACAGTACACGTTGAATTTTTTAGAGTTTGTCAACGACGGTCTCCTGAGTGTAAAATTAGCAAAATCGGAAATTTTTCCCCTGCGGTTTTTGTGCAATAGAGGTGGTTCTTTTGGATTCTTCTACAACAAGATAGTTATACTCAAATTGTGCATGAGAAAACTCTTCAGAACTTTGCATCATGATTTATTTCTTTTTTAATTTTATTATTTCCGGCCCATTTGGGGTGATTTCAAAAAGTTAGTTTGCTCTCAATAATTGATCCGTAATGAAAGTGGTTCATAATATCTAAATGGACAATCAGCATTTCCTAATGGACTTTGTCACTTGATTATTTCTTGAGATAGCCCAGTTCATGTTATTGGGGTAGTTTTGTTATTTTTGTCTAGCTCTGTAAAATTGTCAAATTAAAGGTGTTCGTGATAAAATTACACAGTGATTGGCTTAAATATGAATTCAGGGTTTTGATTTTTTGGGAAACGCTCGGGCATGTTGTTTTTTATTTGTGGATGCGGTCTCTTTAATGACGATTTCATGTATAGGTACAGGTTGAATCAAAAATAACTCACGATCATGACTTTCTTTGTTTCAAATGGAAACATGTAATTTCTATTTCATATTTGAATTCTGCGTGAATTTCTGTGTACATATTTATGCAATATACCTAAATATTATATATGCAACCGTTTTCGAGAAAATGGCATTTGAAATGCATGATATTAATCATTCTAAACTTGGTTGATGTTTGTATTGGTTCAAAATTTGAATTGAATGCTCATTTAGCAACGTACTCAAAAAAAAACATACTTAAAATGATAGGTAAAAAAAGTCAAATCTCACAATTCCAATTGTGAGATTTGACTTTTTTTACCTATCATTTTACTATGAACTCACATACGTCATCACCTCGCTTAAAAACATACTTGCCTATAGTTACCGATACTTAGTTTATATTACTGCTTCTGTGTGTATAAAATAAACAACTACGCGATTCCGTCTTTTTGAGTTGCTTAGTTACTACATATTCACTTACGTTGCTGATTGGATTTTCAATTCAATTATTGGATCAGTAGAACATTAACCTCTTTTTGAAATAAAAATATTATCGATTTATAAGGCCCTTTTTTTGAAAACGCGCGGTTGGATACACTAACCGACAATAGTAGAGAAACAGCCCAAAATTTGGGGAAACTTTGATTCTGGATCAGTCATCAAAAAAGTGATTTTGCATTTGAAAACTTGAATCTAGTTGTCAGTTTACGTGTCCTGGCGATTAAAAAAAAAATAGTTTAGTTTAGTTTAGTTAAAATTGAACTTGATTTTTTTTCATTTCATGATTTTTTCAAAAATGGGTCATTTCATTTCATAAACATTTTTTTTCAATAACCACCAGGACACGTAAGCTGACATCTGGATTCAAGTTTTCAAATGCACAATCACTTTTTTGATGATTGATGCAGTATAAAAGTTTCCTCAAATTTAAGGCGCTTTCTCTACTTTTGTTGGTTAGTGTAGGTATGAGGTGTATAACATGACATATCCGGAAAGTCAACGATAATACTGAAAGGGGTGATATGACCTTAGTGAAAACTCTATGGTTTTCGAGATATTGCCACTCAAAGTTCAAAATATTCAATAAGAAATCTTATTTTACAGAGAAATAATTTATTTTGATTTTCTTTTTTACTAAGTACGTGGAAATTCTCGTGACTGGCTTGTAATTGCTAATGAAAAGGTGGTGGGGAGCAGTCAAAAAAAAATTTAGAAAAAAAATAAAAAAAATAAATAAAAAATTCTATGTTTTTCTGGAAGCTTATGAGTTGGTCTATCACCCCTTTCAGTATCATCGTTGACTTTCCGGACACCCTGTATACTCGAATTGAACGCCGAATTCAAAAATGAAATAAAAAATTGGTGTTTCCATTTTGAAAAAAAAAGTTGATAGTCGTTATTAACTTTTGGTGCACCCTGTATACCTGGATTGCCATAAAAAAAACCGCCTCTCAAAATAAAAATCGACATGTCCAAGCGTTTTCCAAAAACTCATAACCCTAAGTTCTTATTAGGAACAAGTTCCATTAGGGTGAATTTGATGAAAAAAGAATAACATAGAGAACTACCCCAATTAGTTCATGAACTGGGTGGTATCTCCAAAAATATTCAAGTGATTTAACGGCATTTGAGGAAAAAATGAACCTCTAAAAGAATTTATAAGACCAATTTGTACAGCATATTTCTATGTACAATCTTCGTCTAATTATTATTATTTTGTTGTAGCACATTTAAAAAAAAAACACCCTTATTGCTCAAAAACCGCAAAGGGAAAAATTTTCATTTTGCTAATGTTACACTCAGTAGGCAGTTGCAGACAAATTCTGGAAAAATCAGCTTTCCCGTTTTTTTTTTCACGAAATTTTTATTGGATTATTGTTGTTTACCAAAATTCACAGCTGTAGCAGCACTATGTACTAACTACGTTACTTTTCGCACATGAAAATTTGGCGAAATGAGCTCTATTAGACCAACTCAAACTATCCCTGTACGCTGTAAAAATAAATCGTACTGGTGAGTATAGGATCGTTTAATTTTTACGCATAATGATGATGTAAGTAGGTATTTTAATTCGAATCATTGAATTTAACGCTATTGAATTGAATTCTAGTGTGCTTCTATGATTTATTCAATGATAAGCCATATAAATACAAAGACGCATTCCTGAACCAATTTCAAGATAAACATGTGTTCTAAATAGTCTGGTTTCCAAGATACATTGTGTTGGAGCTCTTCTTTTTGACCACATGAAAAATCATAGGGTTTCAAGGAAAGTCAAAAACATCATGTCCATACCAATAACAACAAATATAGCAACCAGCCTATAAAAACCTATATTTCGAAAACCAGAATATTTATATTCAAGACACAATGACAATATGTTAACCTATAAGACCTTTTCTACTTGAATTTGGTTCAGGAATGCGTCTTTGGAATAACGGCCTATCATTGAATAAAACCCTGTGTAGACGCAGATTATTGTTGTTGAAACTTTGTTCAGTTCCAATTTGCGAAATTAAAAATGGCTACGTGAAGCCATTGCCCACATCGTCTCATTAATATGATATAGTGGGATTTTTCTAGATTCACCTTCATAATAGATGATTTTTGTATGCATGTATGTATGTAATCAATTTTCTTTACACATCGTACTAAGTAAACGATAATAATTAATGAATTGAGTGAACAAATCCATTCTCACCATATATGTACCTATTTCTTACATGCAGCGCATTTGGTCTGTACCGTAGTAAACAATGGCTGTACAAATTGTGCGCCCTGTCCAGCCATACTTTACTGCGATACAGCTCATGTATGCTCTGTAGCGTAGTAAGGAATGCCAAAAAGCTGCCCGGAGCTCTGCAAGCATTGCCACAGTGCCAAAGAAAAGGAAAGAGCATTTGTAGGACAACTGTGGTGGATGATTCCTGTCAGTCTAAGGCACTTCGTGAGGACCAGGAGAGAGATCCCCATTAAAAGTTCATCATCGGACGAAAACTAGCAGGCCAACTACCAACTTGGCAAGAAGTTGCGCGACTCTCGACCACAGTGAAGTCCTAGTGGGCCCAATGGAACTCAATGATGTTTAGCGACGGCATTCTGAAGAGGCTGGTGAAGAATCTGGATAGCACGTAAGATCGGAGGCAGATAGTTGTTCCTCGAAGCAGACAGGCGGAGGTAATGCAAGAAGTGTACAGAGTGACCCATTTGAAAGCGGGTCACCCGCATGATATTTCAATTTATGGATTGATTTTGACGATTTTTTTTTGGAATGTAGAGCGGGAAACGGTGTATTCTGAGGCCATACGTCGCCCAGTTTTTTTCAAAACCAAGGCAGAGCATATTTAGAGGCTTTAAAATCCAGAAAACATATTAACGATTTTTCTAAAGAAAATCTGCCTACGCCACTTGATTTTTCATCCCATGAAATGGTTCTGTACCAAATTTCATAAAAAAATATTCAATTCAAAAATATATTATTTTTTGTCAATTTTGTTCTCATTGTATTATGTGATAAAAATATCTAATATCTTGTGATAGATTTGCTATCGCAGGAGTTACGAGGTAAAATGCTTCTCGGTGCATAATAAAATCAAACGCCAATTTCAAATATTTTTTCATGAAATTTGGTACGGATCAATTTCAGGGTGTGACGAATCCTCTGACGTAGGCAGATTTTTTTTTAATCACTAATATGAATTCTGGATTCTTCAACCTCTAAATATGATCTAGAACGCCTTGAAGTTTGGAAAAACTTGACGCCGTCTAGCCTCAATATAAACCTTTCCACTCTCCACATTTCAAAAATATCGTCAAATTGCTCTATAAATAAAAATGTTATGGGGTGGCCCACTTTCAAATGGGTCACTCTGTATGATCAAAGTATTCCAATAATTCCGGTCACTCCTTTGATCTGTCTGAAAATACCGGCATTTTTTGCGAGGTGTCTTAAATCATGATCAACACCTGTTTTAGCTAGTTTTTTGGTAGTATACGAGGTGCGGATACGCGGACTGTGAATCTATCTAGCAAAGCGTCGTTGTTTATACATACATAGGTACAAGTGATCCGATCAGAATTATCAGTTCTGGATATTGTGATTATGCCTCTGCCATTTTTATCGAAATTAAACTTCCACCAATTCCAGCTTCAAAGAAATTACCTATATAAACAGCCGTAACCAATTACTAAAATCGCTTATTGAAATATGGCTTATTAAACGTTTGTTCGTATAAAACAAATAATATGTTTAAAAGTTGATAATAGAGACTTGTTCAATAATATACTATATTTATCAATAGTTAGTAGACACATATTCATTTGAAATTCATATTTATTAATAATAAATAAATATCTTCTGTACTGGAATAGGCCTTATCTCGTCTTAGTAACAGTCAATTTACGTTTGGTAATAATGAATCAATATTTTGTTTGCTGAAGCTAATTTTATTTATTAAAAGTATTAACACTGTCCTCGAGCAACTTGACTTCAGATGCCAATCATAATCGAGATTATTGTTCAGCATGCATACGTTATTATTTACAAATACAATCAACCAACATTTGATTGTAATTGATGTAAAAAATAATACATGAATGATGAACAATAATCTCTATACTAGATATGATTGGCATCTGAAGTCATGTGGCTGGTTGACATTGTTAATACTATTAATGGCTTCTAGTCCGATAATTTCTTCCAGTATCTTTGACAGATTAAAAATTGGTTCGTCGCGACATGAGGTCGAGGTCTCTCCTAATCCATATTGGTGAGGATGCCGTCTAGTAGGTACTCGAAAATACTAATCTGAAGTATCTGCCAGCTACTATCATTCTCCAAAATAATGTTCTTATCGGTAGGCTCCTCGTTGATAAATATAATTTTTCAATATTGTAAAATCAAAAGACTAAAATACAGTACCTGCATGCTGATATCACCTTTGTCTCCGAAACTATCAATGGGACACTGATGAGAAGAATAATTTTCGACTAAAAGAGCTAAAATTCCGAGGTTCTTCCAAGTCCAAGATGTGAATAGCTCCGTCTACATTCAATGTCTAAATGATATAAGTGTAGGTAGCATGCCTCAACGAGTTTTCCGTTTTGTTTGTTTACTTACAACATAGTCTATGTATAAACAAAAAGTATTTATTATTAGTTAACAACAAAATATTTAGAATTTTAACTATATCATGTTAAAAAGAATCGCCTGTATTTATTACCGTATAATTATCATTTGGTAATAGTTGCTAAATTAAACGTCATAGTTAATAAATTATATTTATAGAACCTGTTATAAGTTTTTGGTTAATTATCAAGAAATGTTGTTTACTATAAATAAATGAAACAGAAACAAACCGTATGTTTTTTATAAATATACCTTTACAACACATTTTTTTTTTATCACAAACTGAATGTATTTGTAACCCAGGCACATTAATTATAACAGTCGTTTCGTAATAATAACCAAATTTTCAAAAAAACCGAACTAATCTACAGTGTGACCCATTTGTTTTGGGAACACCCTGATAAAAAGTTTATTTCTTAACCGATTTGGTTCGTTTTTTTTTTGGATTGTAGAGCTCGAAAAATTGTATATTCTTGGCAAAAAGTGACCTTCGCCATTTTGACTTCAAGGCCTACTATGTTAGTTTTTGAGAGCAAAATTTCAGGAAACCATATTAGCGATTTTTTTAGAAAAAATCTGTGTGCGCCACTGGATTCAGCATCCTTTAAAACGGGTCTATACAAATTTTCAACCGAAAATATCAAGTTGAAAAAAATTAAAAATTCGCACTTCAACAATCTTTGATTCTATGAAAAGAAATGATAAATGCATTGAAGTTGATGGTGGTTTGGTAGAAGTTACAAATTTTTAGTTTTATGTCATTTTTATTTGTTTTGATAGAATCAAAAATTGTTAAAGTGCGAATTTTTAATTTTTTTCAACTTGATATTTTCGGTTGAAAATTTGTATAGACCCGTTTTAAAGGATGCTGAATCCAGTGGCGCACACAGATTTTTTCTAAAAAAATCGCTAATATGGTTTCCTGAAATTTTGCTCTTAAAAACTAACATAGTAGGCCTTGAAGTCAAAATGGCAAAGATCACTTTTTGCCAAGAATATACAATTTTTCGAGCTCTACAATCCAAAAAAAAAAACGAACCAAATCGGTTAAGAAATAAACTTTCTATCAGGGTGTTCCCAAAACAAATGGGTCACACTGTATATCCAAAATTGCTTCGTTATGTCTACAGAGAGCGTCAAAGATTAAAAAAAAATGGTTTTTCCTACATTTTTAAAAAACTTACAAATCGATTTTGATAATTTTTGACACCTAGTCTATGAAATTACTAGGTGTCAGGGACTATGAAATTACGTTTTTTGTTTCTATAGCGAACGGTTGTAATTGACTGGAAGTGTTATAGAGATGACGTCACATGTTGTTATTTCTTTTGATTGTTTTTGGAATTGACTTTTTGGAATTCAGATGCTTTTGTCTAATAGTTCAATATGTATTTGGGAGTTATTCTCTCTCTTTATAAATTTCGCTGGGATAAATGGTTGTGCCAGAAAAAAATATATTTTCAATTAGGTACACGGATATTTCTTTATTATTGATTTTTTTTTTCTATTGAATTAGCTGCTGATATATCAGGCGCGTTGAGCGGACAGTTTAGTTAAGTTGTAGAGTCGTGCTTTATAAAATCGTGAATAAACATAGATAAGTAGTTGTAATTGTGATATAAATTATTGTAAATAGTGAGTGTATACAGTTGTCCTATATAAGATCCTCCACTCCTTTATCTCGGAAGATATGCGATTTACGGAAAAAAGTTCAATATAAAGTATTATTGTTTTTCAAAGAACTTTATCGACATATACAGGGTGCTCAGTTTGCCCTGGGCCTAACCCAAGATTTCAAAATTATATAGAAAACCCTGTATATTATTTCAGAAATGAATTCTTCATACAAAATAGAGATAACTTTCTTTAGGATGTGCCATACGTATCTCCAATAGTTTGGGAAAAATGAATTTGGAATGTGGTTCAAGAACCCACAGATTTTTTTTCTATGGGGGTATCTGAAAAGCAGATTCTACAAGAATCAACTAAACACTATTGCAGAGCTCAAACAGGAAAGCAGACGCGAAATAGCTGGCATAAAACCTGATTTATGCCGCAGAGTAATCAAAAATTTCGATAAAATGATAACGTTATGTCACATGAGAGTGAACTCAAAGATCAAATAAAATTTTGTTGAATGTTTTAAGGTTTTCTTGATTTTTTTTTAATACTCTTATGTGGAAACTCAAATTGAATCACCCTCTAAAATCATCAATATGTTGAAATTGTTAAATAGACCATTTCATTCGAACTAACCTGCATTTTTGGTAAACAATCAAGATCTTTTACGATATACAGGGTATTCCATTTAACATTTTCGACCTATTGATGATTTTACACACCTGGGTATTGTGGGGCTTGCATTGCGGTTTGCTCACACAATCCTATTGTATCCTTATTTCTACCTCCACAGTTCCAGCTTCCAGCTCCCTCACTTCTAAGAAGCTTTGAAGCTGTACCAGTGAGTGATATAACTAGCTCTTCTCAGAGAGCTCACACTCTCCCGGATGTGTTTCTCTTTGGCGTTGAACGCTTCACATTGACATATTATGTGAAAACGTGTTTCATCCTTTTCCCCACATCTTCTGCAAAACTAGTCATCTGCTATCCTCATCACGCTAAGATGTTTTTTAAAGGAAGCATGACGTGTGAATAAGAGACCAGTTGCTTCTCTTAGTTGGATCTTGGTGTAAGTCCTCCATGCTATCTGGTTATCTGCAGATGGAGCATTCAAGAAACGCCCTTGAGTGGTTCATGGCTGGAAGGCTTTTCCAGTGATTTTTGTGTTGTGATACAGTCCAGTTGAATAGATTTCGCCTGTACGATTCTCCACTGATCTCGCACTTGGGCTCTGGTCTGGATAAGATCTATTTTGTTTTGTGCTTCGGATAAAGCCGATACATCTCTCAGGCACTCCAGTACTGTCTTTGAATTGATCTCAAAAGCCTCTAGTGCCTGGATGTGTATTGTGGGTAATGATTGAGAGTGTCTTCCTAGGACGACTGCTCTTTCTCATGCTCACAATACCAATTTTTACGGCAATGATGAATGCTTGAAGGTCCGTGATCTCTCTGCCCAGGTTTAGAACTTTTTGACTTCCCTGTTCAGAGATCTTGCACCCACAAATACGCCAAACTTTGAATATTTGTAGTCTACATACCAGATTTGCCCCTTCTCTCGTTTGAGTCTGTCAATCTGGTTATTTAATTCTTCAACTTATATTTTTTTTGAGGTTAAGGCTTTGTTGAGAATTTTCTTCTTGGCTTTGTCCGTTTCAACAGACAGACATCAGTGTTTTCTAATTCCTCAAATATGATATTGAGTCTTGAGTCTACTTTTGGAGATGACATCAGCCCCATTTGAGACTAATCTCTGGGCGCCCGCGAAAGCCTCTGCTTTTATCTTGATGTGTCCCCACTACTACACATCATGATAAGTAGACCCAGTTTATTTTGCATGGCTGCAATTGATGTTGCTGTCATTGCGCCAATTTGATTGCTGAGAGAGGGGGGAGGGTGAGTATAAGAAGTTTACTCAAACTTAAAAAAAATATATATAATTTTGTGTGTTTTTCCCAAATTCAAAAAATCGGAAATTTTTCACGCAGAAAGGTCGTTTTGGGTTGTGTTCGGGGAGCACGCTATTTGCGCTATTTGGTGCTGCGTGTCGTTCACGGAGTGATTTTGTAGCCCTATAAAGGAGCATATGTAACGTCATTGTTTCCGCAGCTTACATCATCACTCACGCTATGAATGCTAAATAAACGTTTACGTCGCACAGAAATAAATTTGAAGTTGGTCTTTCCCTTTAACCAGGATCATTTACTTACATTTATTTCAAATCGTTTCGGAAATAATTGGAAAATCGATCCTCAGGTGTCCTCTTTTAGAAGAAGACATAGAAGGCGTTTGCCGATATATGTTCAAATGATAAATACCTACAGGGCTGAAGTTTCGTTCACTAAATATGGGACATCCTGTATACAGAGTGACCAATTTGAAAGCGGGCCACCCTCATAACTTTTAAATTTATTGATCGATACGTCGCCCAGTTTTTTCCAAAAACCAAGGCGTACTAGAGCATATTTAGAGGCTGAAACATCCAGAAAACATATTAGCGATTTTTTAGAAAAAATCTGACTACGCACTGGATTTTTCATCCCCTGAAATGGCCCTGTACCAAGTTTCATGAAAAAATATTAAAAATTGAAGATTATTTTTATTATGCACCAAGTAGTATTTTACCTCGAAACTCTTGCGATAGCAAGTCTATCAGAAAAAAATTATTAAACTTAAATATTTAAAAGATATTCTCATGTCAAAATACAATGAAAACAGACAGACGAGACTGACAAAAAAATTACACCAAAAAAATAACATTTTCGAATTGAATATTTTTTTAAACCCAAACTAACCCATTCCAGGGAATGAAAAATCCAGTGGCGTAGTCAGATTTTCTCTAAAAAAATTGCTTATACTTTTTCTGGATTTTTCAGCCTCTAAATATGCTCTAGTAGGCCTTGGTTTTTGGAAAAAACTGGGCGACGTATGGCCTAAAAATACACCTTTTCCCTCTCTACACTAGAAAAAAAAAACACGTCAAAATCGATCAATAAATTGAAAAGTTATGAGAGTGGCCCGCTTTCAAATGGGTCACTCTGTAGGTATTTCAATCTCTCAATGATTTATAGAAGTTTGAATTAGTTCAATTAATCAATTGATCTGGAGTCTATGAGTCATGGTGAGAGAGTATTCTGCTAACATGAAATGATATACGCGTATAACCTACCGATTTTTTTGTTGGTAACGTGTTCATTCATAAACTGATACTAGTATGATGGGAAAAGGAGGAGCTTCCGTTCATTATATTTATGAAAAAAGAAACTCCGCTTAATATGAATGAGTCAATTGAATGAGTCAATATGAATGAGTCAATTTTTGTCAAATTTTCAATAACCTGAGTATTCCAACGTGTCGATTAAATATTTTCCGCAAATTGTTTTCTCATTCGGACGAGGTTTTGTAGTCAACTGATTTAGCAGCTGGATGTTTTTACTAAGATTGCATATCGAAGGTAAAATGGGCCCTAGAACCACAGTCTATATATTCCAATAAGTCCGGTCACTCCTTTGATCCGTCTGAAAATCCGGCATTTTTTGCGAGGTGTCGTAAATCATGAGCAACACCTGTTTTGAATAAGTATTTATTAATTGTTAAAGATGTACATGATATTTGTTTGTTTGTTTATTATTATAATAGGTTATTTGTACACGTTTTTGTCTCTAGTAGATTTTCGATTGTTTTACTTCCGAGGTTCTCTTCCAATGATAAGATCAACACAAATATTCATTATTTGCTGACATTCTGATCATTATGTTCTATAAGTTGTATTTTATGAAAGTTTATGTTTATGAATTTCTTCATTTCATTCCTCGGTATCTTCCAAAAAGTTACTCAGCATCAATAGCTATTTTTGATAATTTTATCTTCACGTGTGTACACTCTCATCATCAAAAAATCCTCTGTAGCATTAAAAAAATAATTTAGATTAATTGCCAATATTTTTCAAACCAAGAACGAAGTAAACATATTTTCCAATTGCACCCGGTAGGTTTCTTCACACATCAGATGTGGGTCATGCCAGCGGGAAGATAGTGACGGCAGGAGGGATTTTCGAGTCTTCGAGAGAGTGGTCGGACTTTGCTAGAACTATCCTAATCTGGTATTTGTACAGTAAGCAGAGGTACGTATGATCTAGCTAAAACTGGCACGGATGCTGTTTTTTTCTGTTTCCTATGCGCATATAGGGTGCTTTTAACGAATCCGTCTTTTCCATAATTTTTTTTTATTGGGATAACATTTTTCATGAAAGAAAAGGGGCGAAAAAGTGTATTTTCATGATCATCTCGGTAGGGGTTGATTTTATCGTAAATGTTTGAATGGTAACATATACTATTATTATTATTATTATTGCTCGACCAAGAGGGTTTCTTGCGTTTCTCGTCTTTTTACAACCGGAGTTATAAGACAGGTGAAGTGAGTCTTCATAAAAATAAAATTTTCAGTTTCTGGTTATCTTTGTGAAAAATGCATGAATCATTGAATACTATTCACATGCTTCCCATGTAGAATTGAGCACTTGATTTTTCGAGGCGTACGACGTTTGAAAATTAAAATTCACCCACACGGAAAAAGTGACTTTGATATTTTTCGGGGTGGTTTTGATGCAAGTTTTTGAAAGGTGAGTACAGTTTTGCAACAAGCACATCAAACTTTATTGGTTGTTATCTTTTATTCTCTAAATATATGTACCTTGCCGACCAAACGTGTTTGCTGTTTTTTTTTTTAATTTATCTCATTCAATAAATAATCAACAGCAAGAGTTTACTTCTTCAAACTAAGAGGATATGATGAGAGACAGATCTTCAAGATGAGCTATTAGTCGATCCTTTTGACGAGGATTTATTTATGTTGATAAAACACATCCTCGCCAAAAGGAAAAGTGATTCGTTTTAAAATTGACACCCTGTATAATAGCCCAAGAGCTGGTAGACATTTCTGAGTAGGTATTCCAGGCATCATGAAAACTTGTGGAATTCTTGCCACTCAATGATAGGCCGTAATTCCAAAGACGCATACCTGAACCAGTTTGTCAACGACGGTCTCCTGAGTGTAAAATTAGCAGAATCGGAAATTTTCCCCCTGGGGTTTTTGTGCAATGGAGGTGGTTCTTTTGAATTGTTCTACAACAAAATTTATAATCACCGGCCCATTTGGGGTAATAGTTAATTTGCTCTCAATTGATTATTGATTTATATTGTGACGAAACATGCGTTTAGCGGTGTTGGTGAATGCGCCAGGACCACATTGTGCAGAAACGATTTGTACCTTCTGGTACATTCTAGCGAAACCAGAGGGCGGAGAAGGCTTCCACTATATTCTACAGAGTTCTATACAACGCGACGGCGACGTTATTCGTTATTAGTTATCGATTAGCCGCGAATTATAATCGTTACAACATAAATATACGCTGTGATTGTGAACATAAATATTTGTGGTTGTGTTAGTGACTTTAAATAAATTAATTAAAACTGGACAAGTGTTTTCATGGAATTGGGGTAGTTTTGTTATTTTTGTCTAGTTCTGTAAATTTGACAAATTAAAGGTGTTCGTGATAAAATTACACAGTGATCGGCTAAAATATGGAACACATTTATTTGGGTTTTAATTTTTTGGAAAACGCTCGGGAATGTTGTTTTTTATTTGTGGATGCGGTCTCTTTAATGACAATCTCATGTATACAGGGTGAACCAAAATGAATTACGATCATCACTTTCTTTGTTTGAAATGGAAACAT
The DNA here is from genome assembly GCA_958502075.1 of Orchestes rusci. Taxonomy (NCBI): domain Eukaryota; kingdom Metazoa; phylum Arthropoda; class Insecta; order Coleoptera; family Curculionidae; genus Orchestes; species Orchestes rusci. The sequence continues at coordinate 73,479,441 of OY293303.1, forward strand.
GTAATTTTTATTTCATATTTGAATTCTGCGTGAAATTCTGTGTATATATTTATGCAATATACCTACATATTATATCCAACTTTTTTCGAGAAAATGGCATTTTAAATCCATGATATTGCTCATTCTAAACCTGGTTGATGTTTGTATTGGTTGAAAATTTGAATTAAATGCTCATTCGCAACGTACTAAAAAAATAACATACTCGCCTAGTTACCTATACTAAGTTTATATTGCTGCTTCTTGGCTGTGAATATGAAAATAAACATCACGCGACTCTGTCTTTTTGAGTTGCTTAGTTACTACATATTTACTTACAATGCTGATTGGATTTTCAATTCAATTATTGAATAACTAGAGCATTAACCTCTTTCTTGAAATAGAAATATTATGGATTTATTAGGCCATTTTCTTGAAACCGCGTGGTTGGATATACACTAACCGACAATAGTAGAGAAACAGCCTAAAATTTGAGGAAACTTTGATCCTGGATCAGTCATCAAAAAAGTGATTTTGCATTTAACAACTTGAATCTAGTTGTCAGTTTACGTGTCCTGGCAATTTTGAAAAAGAGAAAAAGAATTGTTTAGTGCCCTTTTTTCACGTCTTAAAAATGGACAATTTTTAAAACTTTTTTCTGTGTAATTTTTGAAAAAAAATGGCAAGCACCATTCGAGAGAGGGGCACAAATTATGTACTTAATGAAAATTTCACAATAATTGAACTTGAATTGAAGGATAGTCTAGTTATAAAATTTTAAACTTGGAAAAAATGTCCAACTTTTCATAATTTCTTCAAAAATGGGTCAGTTCATAAACATTTTTTTTCAACTATCGCCAGGACACGTAAACTGACAACTGGATTCAAGTTTTTAAATGCAAAATCATTTTTTTTTTATCACTCAGGATCAAAGTTTCCTCAATTTAGGCGCTTTCTCTACTTTTGTCGGTTAGTGTAGGTATGGGGTGTATAACATTTCATATATACTCGAATCGCACGCAGAATTCAATTATGAAATAAAAATTTGGTGTTTCCATTTTGAAAAAGAAGTTGATAGTCGTAATCTACTTTTGGTGCACCCTGTATACCTGAATTTGCTATAAAAAAAAGCCGCATCCCAAAATAAAAATCGACGTGTCCAAGCGTTTTCCAAAAACTCATAATCCGTAATTATCATCAGGAACAAGTTCCATAAGGGTGAAATTGATGAAAAAAGAATAACATAGAAAACTACCCCAATTAGTTCACGAACTGGGCGGTATCTTCAAAAATATTCAAGTGACAAAAAAATTCATAAGGGAAAGTTGCTTGAATAACTTTCATATTTTGCATATTTTGCATGCTGTAGAACAAACTTTTTGAAAATCATCCCGAAGAGCTTATTTGACGGCATTTTAGGAAAAAATGAACCTCTAGAAAAAAGGGCAATTTGTACAGCATGTTCCAATCTTTACAATCTTCGTCTACTAATTATTATTTTGTTGTAGCATATTTCAAAAAACCACCCTTATTGCTCAAAAACCGCAGGAGAAAAAATTCACATTTTGCTAATTTTGCACTCATCACAGTTGCTGCCAAATTCTGGAAAAATCAGCTTTCCCATTTTTTTTTCACGTTAAAATTTTATTGCTTCATTATTGTTTACCGAAATTAACAGCTGTAGCAGTACTATGTACTCACTACGTTACTTTTCCGCACATGGAAATTTGGCGAAATGAGGATAGAGTCAACTTTATAAGACCAACTCAAACTATCCCTGTACGCTGTAAAAATAAATTATACTGGTGAGTGGTGAGTATAGGATAGTTTGATTTTTACGCATGATGATAATGTAAGTAGGTATTTTGATTCGAAACATTGAATTTTACGCTTATGAATTGAATATTAGTGTGCTTCGAATTAGCCTATACAGGGTTTTATTCAATGATAAGCCATAGTTACAAAGGTGCATTCCTGAACCAATTTCAATATAAACATGTGTCCTAAATAGTCTGGTTTTCAAGATGCATTGTGTTGGAGGTCTACTTTTTGACCACAGGAAAAATCATAGGGTGTAGGTGAAGGAAAGTCAAAAACATTATGTCCATAACAATAACAACAAATATAGCAACCAGCAAATTTGACTCGATTTACTTATAATCAATCCGATTTTTTTTCTAAACCTATATCTCGAAAACCAGAATATTTATATTCAAGACACAATGACAATATGTTAACCTATAAGACCTTTTCTACTTGAATCTGGTTCAAGAATGCGTCTTTGGAATTACGCCCTATTATTGAATAACACCCTGTGTAGACGCAGATTATTGTTGTTGAAACTTTGTTCAGTTCTAATTTGCAAAATTAAAATTGCTACGTGCCATTGCATACCCTCGTCTCATCAATATGATATAGTAGGATTTTTCTAGATTCACCTTCATAATAGAAAATTTTCATATACATATTATGTATGATGTATGTGATCAATTTTTTTTATATATCGTACTAAGTAAAAGATAATGATTGATGAAATGAGTGAACAAATCCATTCCCCAAATGCGCTGCATGTGAGAAATAGGTACATATATACCTATTTCTCACATGCAGCGCATTTGGTCTGTACCGTAGTGAACAATGGCTGAACAAATTGTGCGCCCAGTCCAGCCATACTTTATTGCGATACAGCTCATGCATGCTCTGTAGCGTAGTAAGGAATGCCAATACGCGACCCGGATATATAGAGGATTTGGGGCAAAACCAAGATACCTATATATTTTTGAATAAAAAAAATTGCGTCTCAAAAAAAGTTCTTGAGGCATCTTGAAAAAATCTCAAAAGTGTCTAGCAGCTCTCATACTATAAAGATGCGTCCACACTTGTAATAAAATACCGAATTGAACGCCGTCAAGAACAGAGCAACATCACGGCGTTCCACCAGTTGTCGGTTTTATGTCATGAATAGAGAAAAGCTCTTACTCTAAAATCATCTCTGTCAGTTGTTTATTAAGTAGATGGGTTTATTAAAAAAAAAAAAAAGTGATCATACCATACAATTATTTCAATGTAATAACCGTTAACCTGTGAAACAACGTGATGTTGCAGTGTTCTCAACGGCGAGGCGGTCGCAACGGCGTTTTCGACGGTGTTTTGTTGCATGTTGTTAGGCTGTCATGTTAATTATAATTTTTAAATGTGGCAATCCCGCTTGAAAAACAAAAGAATTGTTTTACCCGTTGTTAAGTGGTCGTTAGGTGTTTTGTTTAATATGGTCGTGAGGGACAGTCAGTCAAGACACGTCAAAAAACGATCTTTTTGAGTGCATTTGTATGTTCTGAATATATCTGTATCATCAGAAAAATAAAGTTTCAGTTCAGTAAAAAATCACTATTATTATACAGTCCATTCATAACATTTTGGTCCGATCGAACCGGATCTATCAGTGTTTTTGGTTGTCGCCAAAAGAAGAATATTCCCAGTCCTGGCAGCCAATTTTGTTCCTGTTGTGGAAGTCAAGCCACTTGAGGGATGTGGTAGACTAGTTCCAGTCTGGAGCAATAAACCCGAAAGCTGAGACCAGTAGAGGGATTTGATAGACGAGTTCCAGTCCGGAGACCCGAAAGCTGTAAGTCCGTTAAAGCCTAGATTTTGGTTATTTCAATTGGTTTGATACTGTGTTGAGATCCTTTGAGTGCGATATTATTTGATTTATTATTATAAAAATCCCCTTTTCGATGGAATAAAAACCGGTCACTCAAAACGAATATATTGATGTAAGTTCTCAAAACTAACAAACAAGAAATGATATTTCAATTCGAAGGTTGACGAAAAGTCCGAACACTAAACCAAATCTCACGAACAGTACAGTTTTACGAGATAATCGATATTTTTTAGAATTATTGTCTATCAATTTTTTTTTGACACACTGACACTGGCAGCTGGTAACGTGATTGTTAGATTACGCGAACCGTTCCCAGATGTCCAATTTTTCATGGGTGCACCTATATATTTTCAATATCCTCCCGCGGGAAAGAATTTGCGACTTCTAAAGGATAGAGAAGTTGCACTGGTCGCCGTAGAATAGTTCCATCACTGGTCCGAACTTCGCAAGCTCTTACTCGACCATCGCGACCCGGAAACACTTCAGTGACACTCACCATTTTCCACTACATCCTAGGCACATGTTGCTCATGTAATAAGGCAACATCATCCTTCATCAAACCATTGCACTTCACCTTGCTGATGTGGTGGGCAGAACGCAACTGTTGAAGATAATCTGATGACCACTTTCTCCAAAATTTTGCCATCATCTTCTCTCTGAGCTTCCATTGCTGTAATATAGCATTCCTTTTAATTTTCGATAGCCTTGGATCCAAACATAGACCATACAATGTTTGCCCAATTAAAAAATGTGATGGTGTAAGAACCAGCAGATTAGAACTGTCGTCATCCAAATATGTTAATGTTCTAGAGTTTACGGTGGCCTCGACTTCCGTTAAAATTGTATGAAGTTCTTCCTGATCGAGTAATGCCTTTCCAAGAGTAATTCTTAACGCTTCCTTGACAGTTTTTACCATGCGTTCCCAGAACCCGCCCCACCAAGCAGCTCTTTCGACTATGAAACGCCATTTTATTCGATACTTCTGAGCGAGTTCTTGAACCTCCTTACTCTGTAATGCTGCAAACAGTTGTTGAAGTTCCATTGAAACACGACGAAAAGTCTTTGCATTGTCCGAGTAGATAATTTCAGGTACACCTAGGCGGGAGATAAATCTTCTTAATCCATTTATACAACTCTCAGTGGTTAAATTCGGAACTAATTCCAAATGTACTGCACTCACCACCGCACATGTGAACAACATTATATAGGTCTTGACTTTATTACTTCCTTCGAGTATGTACAAGGGTCCAGCAAAGTCGATTCCAGAAACCTTAAAGGGGCTTGCTTCAGTAATTCTGTCTCTTGGTAAAGGGGCAAAACTTTCATTCCCAGCCTTACATTTCAACCGCTTACATTTAATGCACTTTCCTAAGACAGTTTTAACTCGTTGTCGCCCGTGGATAATCCAATATTTTCTTCTAGTTTCGGCTGAAGTAGCATTGACTCCACTATGAAGTACCTCATTGTGACACTTCCAAATCAACTTTTCCGTCAAATCCGACGTCTTTGGTAAGATGATAGGGTATCTTACTTCGTATGGTAAATCTGCCTCATCCAATCTGCTACCCAGTCTCAAAACTCCGTTTTCATCTAGAACAGGATTCAAGCTTAAAATCTTCGACTTTGCGTTCACAGGTTTTCCTTTTTACAGAGCTGATACTTCTTGGGAGAATTCTTGATATTGAGTGAATTTGATCCAATATATTTCTGCTTCCACCAGTTCATCCACAGTTAGGTTATCTGTCCGTTTGACCTCACGTCTGTTGATATTATTGATGAATCTTAGCACGTACGCTGTAACTCGAAATATCTTCTCCAGATTACTGTGGTTTCCAAGGGGAAACATTGATTCATGGAGGGGCTCCACCTCATCTATATTAATCAGCAAATTTCCTGCCTCTAATGCGGCTTCGCTGACATCGTGATATTCGTCGGGTGGCCAGTTTTCCGATGTATTATTCAACCAATCTGGTCCTTGTATCCTGAATTTCGATTCGACCAAAAATTTTGCCGAAACTCCTCTTGTAAGCAGATCCGCAGGATTTTCCTTGCCTGGGCAATATCTCCATTCTCCTTTGCTGATTTTTTTAATTTCATCTACTCTATGCTGGACATACGGTTTCCATTTAGATGTGCTGCCACGAATCCAATACAATGTTATTTTTAAATCGGACCATAAAATTACGTTTCTGAAGTTTAAACTGGTATTATCCAATATATAACACTGAAGTCGCGCCGCACACAGAGCCGCAGTGAGTTCTAGCTTTGGCAAGGTCAACTTCTTATTTCCCGTCTTGTTAACAGGAGCTACTCGATTTTTCGACAATAGTATTAGGGTTTCGTTTTTGTCCAAACATTTAACATAAGCCACGACTCCATAAGCTTGCGGGCTAGCATCAGCAAAGATATGAAGCTCGATTTTGTTATATTTATCCTCTAACACGCACCTTGGAACTTGCATGTCATCTATTAATTCTGGAATTTCATAATACCATTTGAACCATTCCTTCATTAGATGATCCGGCAACGTTACATCCCAATCTAGACCTTCTTTCCAAATACGTTGAAGTAGAATCTTTGCTCTCACGGTGAAGGGTCCTAGAATGGAAAGAGGATCATACACTCTAGCAATCATTTGTAAAACAGTTCTCTTAGTTGGCGAGATGTTTGTAAGACTTGTAAAAAATGAGAGATCAATGGATAACTCATCCGTTAGAGTATTCCACATTATTACCAGCACCTTCTTCACTCGATTACTTTCTGGTAACTTATCTTCATTTTTAAAATGGCTCCTTAATTGCACATCGTTAGAATCCCACTTTCGAAGATTCATACCAGCTGATGAAAGAATCTGTTTTGACTCCTCGTAAATTGTTGTAGCTTCTTCGATGGAATTTGTAGCGCAAACCAGGTCATCCACATAGAAGGACTGAGCCAAAACATCCGATGTACTCCTGAATGTATCCGGTTGGTCGGAGAAATGTTTTCTAAGCGTAGCTGATAAGAGAAATGGGCTAGTCGTCACTCCAAATGTGACACGTTTCATGCGGTATATACTGAATTGTGGTAGTTCCGATGACAAACTGTCTTCCTCAATAGGTCGGGAAAACCATATGAAGGAGTGAGAGTCGCGATCCCTTTCTGCTAATGTTATTTGAAGGAATGCTTTCTCAATATCTGCGATAAGTCCAATAGCACCAAATCTAAAATTCAAAATTATCTTTAAAACTTCTGGCACCAAATTGTCTCCTGAATATAACTGTTCGTTAAGAGACGCAAAACCAGTATTATGCGCAGACGCGTCGAACACAACGTGCACTTTCGTTGTGTCCTTATTTTCACGATATACAGGTCTATGCGGCGTAAAGTAAGTACGTTTATTGTTCGATTTACATGGCACTATTTCTGCGCAATCGTTGGTCATGTATTCACGCATTACTTTATCATACTCGACCAATTTTCCAGTCCTACACAATTTGGCGACTAAGTTTTTCACGCGCACTAAGGCATTCGAATAGTAAGAGTCCAATTTATCGTCAGATTTCCATGGTAGACATACTTCGTAACAATCGTTTTTCAACTCAATATTATTGCGTATAAAGGTCTCAGTAAAATTATTGGACGTTTTCTCGTTTGCACTGATTCCAATTGTCTCTAGATCCCAAAAACGTTTAATATCGAATTCCTCATTCACCAAGTCATCAGCAGTTTGTACCTCCAACACTGTAGCGAAATTGAAGTTGACGAGAAAGTCACATTCGTCACTATTAAACCGAGCACCATGCAAAGTCCATCCGAGTTTAGTGTTAACTGCCATCAAATCGTTAGCAAGTTTCTTCGTTTCGCCCGTTACAATGTCCCAATAATAATCAGCTCCTATTAGTAACGATATTCCATTTGAATCCTTGTTTCCGGTGTCAACATCTGCTAAACGATAATTTAATGAAAATTCTTGAATTGCTGGATCATTCAAACTAGGCGGACTCAAGTTGTCAAAACATATCTGAGGAACCTCGATAGCAGTTAGATCAACAGTTGAATTATCGAACTGATTTTTCAGATTTATCCCAACACGATTAAATAGTTTAGCTGGAGAACTGTGACTGGATCCGAACCCATTGATTGATATTCGTTGCTTTCCTACCACAGGCAACCCCAATGATCTTGAAACATCTTCCTTTATAAACGTCAGTTGACTGCCTCCATCCACAATCAGACGAATCATTTGACTTTGGTTATTGTTCGTTTCAATAAAACCACGAGCCGTTTTTAAATATGCGTTGTTTTGCCCATGTGAAATTAATGCCATTTGATCATCTGATGTGGGTCTCGAATTTGAAGTATTGTTCTTGACAGTGGCTCCTAAGCTTCCATTATTTGGTTTGGGTGGGTCACACATTGAAGAAGCGTGCCTACGTTTACACTTTTTGCAGACAATCTTGACTCTACAGAACTTGGAATTATGATTCTGTCTTGTACATCGATAACAACATCCACTGTCCTTCAAAATCGTTTTCTTCTCAATGATACCTAGAGAACTATTACATTCTGCTGACTGGTGACTTCCAACTTTACAAAATAAACATCCATCTTTAGCAAACGCTAGTAGTCCTGCCGCAGTAAAAGAGTTATCACTACCAGACGACTTAACGGACTTCTTATCAAAATATTTGTCTTTGTGGAAATTTTTATGTTTATCTTTGCCTTTATCGTCCTGTCCTTGCCCGCACTGCGCTTGTTCGATTGAGTCCAATTCAATTTTAATGAATATTAACAAATTGTCTATTATTTTTGCATAGTCCACAACGCTGCCCGTTTTACTCGATTTTCCCGACGCAGAATCCTCCAAATCACTCGATAGTTTTTGTTTCTGAAATGCAATTCGCGTATTATATGGCAAAGCCTTGAACATTATAGATTTCACAAGTAGACCGTACTGCTCCGGCTGCAAACCCAAAGTAGAGAGGGACCGCACTATTGTTGTTGCTGAGTTATATAGTTTTCGAAAAGCACTTATGTCTTTTTCATGTTTAACCGGCGGAATTGCAAGAAGTCTTTGAATATAAATATCCACTATACGTTCGGAATTCGCAAATTCATCTGTTAATAAATCAATAGCGTCTTGATAAGATGACTGGCTTGATGTCAATCCGAAAATGGTCACCACAGCTTTGCCCGATAAGTATGATTTTAAATAAGCAAGTTTTTCAGCATCATGTAAATTGTTATTTTCATGAACAGCAGTTTTGAATTGTTCCCAAAAAGCAGGCCAGGAGGCAATGTCACCATTAAAACAAGGTATTTCTAATCTAGGCAACCTTACCGATGTATTCCTGGTATTTGGTACGGCAACACCATGATGTTGTGTGCTCAAGGGTATGCTGGAATGGAGAGATGGAACTCCACTATTTTCCGACGTTTGTCCATTCTCGTCTACGTTGATCGGCATTGGATTCACTTCGTTTTCAACCTTCAAACGGCATTCCAATTTTGCGATGGCTTCAACAGCAATATCTTGATACTCCGCTATTTTTGAGCACTCTTCATCGATCTGATCGTCACCATACGTTGGAAACAGACGTTCGTTCACAGTGTCCAACTTGACGTTGACATCTTTGATTCGTGCAATCAACACCGAAATTTCGTTCGTATCTTCTAACTCCGAGTTTAGCACGCCGTTTACATTGTTAGCAAGCTTCGTGAGATTGGCACGATAGGTTTTTCGAAGACCAATATCCATTTTTCTCGTTATATACACACCGAAAACCGATAAATTAATTTCTTGTTTGTTATGGCACGATGCAAACTACACCAATTTAAAGGTCCCGGTCACTCAAAACGAATATATTGATGTAAGTTCTCAAAACTAACAAACAAGAAATGATATTTCAATTCGAAGGTTGACGAAAAGTCCGAACACTAAACCAAATCTCACGAACAGTACAGTTTTACGAGATAATCGATATTTTTTAGAATTATTGTCTATCAATTTTTTTTTGACACACTGACACTGGCAGCTGGTAATGTAATTGTTAGATTAGGCGAACCGTTCCCAGATGTCCAATTTTTCATGGGTGCACCTATATATTTTCAATAATTATCATCAATATCTTTGTGTATCACGTCAAATATAAGGGTTGATTGGTATGGCGGATTTACGTAAATTAAAAGTTAAGAGAGGCTCTCTTAAAGGCTCTTTAACCCGAAATAAGTCTTTTCTAGATACAGTCGATCTAGAGAATTTGTCAGAGGATGATTTAATTCAGTGTCAAACTTGGTTAGACAATGTTGAGCCGCTTTTATGTCAATTCAAAGATGTCCAGACGGATATAGAGTGTTATTTGTCTTCAGAGCTAGAAGACGAAAATATCGACGCCATTTTAGAGACTGAAAGTTCACATAGAAATGAATTTGAAAAAGAATATTTTGTTGTTATCGGAAATTTTGAATACTGCGAGTTCCGACAAACTGTCTGGAATGGGGGTTAGATCCAATGCTAATTGTAATAGTTTGGTGAGTCAAAAACCTTCCATAGAATTGCCAGATCTCAAGTTGCCAATTTTTAACGGCGATTACGAAAAATGGTTCGAATTTAGAGATGGATTTCAAGCTATTGTCCATAATAATGTGCATTTGTCGGATGTAGAGAAATTATTTTATTTAAAGTCTTTTCTCAGCGGTGAACCATTACAGGCCATCGCAAATTTGCAAGTCACTAACGATAACTATCTGAATGCTTGGACAATATTGACAGACCGGTACGAAAATAAACGTTTAATTGTTTATAATTATGTCAAAGATTTGTTTGACTGTCCCAAAGTTTTTAAGGAGTCGTATTTGGAGTTGAGACAACTGTATGATCTGTTCAATAAAAACTTGAGATCTTTGAAGAGTCTAGGTGAGGAAGTTGATCATTGGGACACACTTATTGTGTTTATGCTCACAAACAAATTTGATTCAGTAACAAGACGTGAATGGGAGTCGGTTCTTGTAAATAACAGCGACTTGCCCAAATTGGAAGACGTTAATAAGTTTTTAAAGTCAAGGTGCGAGCTATTAGAAAAGTTGGGGTCTTCAAAAAAGGAAATAAAGGTACCAAGTAAGTCTGAAAAAGTCAAGTGTCATGCTGCAACTACATCAGAATAAATTTGCTTGTTACTTTTGCAAGAAACCTCACTCAATCTATAAATGTTTTGCGTTTAAAAACTTGAACGTACAATCCAGGTTGACAGCGGTAAAGAAATCAAAGCTTTGTTTGAACTGTTTCAACCCTGGACATACATGTGATAATTGTTTAAGCCCTAGTTCTTGTCGTCATTGTGGAGATAAACACAACTCTTTATTGCACTCCGATACATTGCAGGCCAAGTTCAATCAGAATCAGAATAAATCTTCACCTCTGTCTGCGCAGTCTGCGTTTTCATCGTCGATGGCAGAGCCACCACTCGTGGTGAATCCCAAAAATTCTGTTGCATTGAGTGCCACACTCTCGTCAAACGCTGTTGCATCATTGTCAGTTTTAGCCACTGCTAAAATTCAAGTTTTGGGTTCGGACGGTGAAATGTATTGCGTTAGGGCGCTACTTGACCCAGGTTCTCAGAGCAATTTTATATCGGAAAAATTGGTTGACAAACTTGGCTTAGACAAGGAAAGTGTTGATTACGAAATAGTTGGTTTAGGTCAAGTCCTGTCAGCGACGTCAAGCTATATAGTTCATGTTACTATCATGTCAAATTTGAATAATGATTATAAAGAAACTATTCCTTGTTTGGTTATTTCCAAAATAACTCAAGATTTGCCGTCTGTTTCCTTTGATATTTCCAAATGGAATATTCCCAAAAATGTAAGCCTAGCCGACGAATCTTTCAATCTACGGGATCGAGTTGACATTTTGTTTGTTAATGATGTTTTCTTCAGGGTTTTGCTCATGAAGCAGATATGTAGTCCAGGAATGCCTGTTCTTCAGAAGACTAGATTGGGGTGGATTGTTGGAGGTAATTTTACTCCATCTCTCAATTCTAATTCTAAGAATAGATTAGTGACGTGTCTTTCTCTGGAGCAAACAATTGATCAGAATTTGACAAAATTTTGGGAATTGGAAAACTACGAAGGAAATGGAAAGGTGTTATCCAAGTCGGAACAATATTGTGAAGATCATTTTGTCGATAATTTTACTCGCAATTCGGATGGACGATTCATTGTCAAATTTCCTTTTAAGGAAAACATGAGTCAGTTAGGTCTTTCCCGAAAGATGGCGTATAAAAGACTTGTTTTGTTGGAGAAACGTCTACTCAAAGATGACTGGTTAATGGGTGAATACGTGTCATTTCTTGAGGAGTATAGAAACCTGGGACATATGTATATATGTTCTTCTTCCGTATGGCTAAACGAGTGCTACGTCTCTAGAGCACGGTGGTTGAGGGTCCAGTCGAAGACCTCCCGCGTCCTAAATCGTGGCAAGGGAAGGATCGAGAAAAAAAAGAGGGATACTGGCCAAGTAACTTGAACTACACTACCCTTCCAACTCCCGAACCATCGTTCCATTTTTGAATCTATATCCGCAAATCGCTAATCAACGAGTGTGGGTTACGCGTCATATGGTAGGAAAAATAAATTAATGGGTACATTCGGTGTACCTTGTATCCATTTATTTTTATCACCATGACAATATATCATGAAATATTTACTCATCGCCAAACACAATGATACTCGAATTTGAGAGAATTTTTAATCCATTGACTCAAGAAAAAGTTAGCGTTTTGGACAATGGACAATTTGCACATTTTTTGGAAATATGAAAAATAGAAGGATTAGTGAGTACTAATGCCATTGATGTTTGAAACATCAACCTACGACCTCTATAAATGTAGTAATCACCGATTAAAGAGCGCCAATCAACATCCACTACGTCACAGAATACATCATCTATCTTCTTCTGGCGTATTCACTGAGATGACTCTCTCTCGGGAGGGTAATATGGCCCCTCCCCGTTTTCGATCATACAGTGAAAATTGTATTTTGGAAAAAAAATCGCTGATGACTTTCTAATATTGTCTAGAATACGTATATAAAATTTCAAGTCATTTGAAAATGTATGCAGATTGTACATTAAGACCTATTTCCATTTCTAGAAAATAAAATCGGACTAGCGTCAAAATCAATTCGCAAGCTTGAACCTAGCTACATTTTACATAAAAGGCAAACAAATTTTAGTGTTCGAGTAGCTTAATCAGCAACAACAGTAGATGTGAAGAAAAATTAAAACTAACCCAAATCGAACACGCAGGTTGCTTATACTTTGAGTATTTGCTACGTGCTCAAACTCAGAATACATAGCAAATGTACCGCCCAATCAAAATGCAGCGGAAATCCGCGCCGGTCTTGTCTGTCTATCGTCAAACTGAAACGGAAACTTCACAGTGGGTCCTATGATTGAACGTTTTCGTTAACTTAACATGTCCATTTCACCATGGTAACGCTGTTTGCAAATGGTACATTTGCATTAGTAAACAATCTCAACGTATACGTTAACTTAACGTGAATGTTCAATCATAGGGCCCAGTAAGAGTTAACCAAACACATACTAACCCAACCCCAAAAATAACTGTCTAATTTCAACCTTCAACACAAATAATATCAATTTGAGTGACGCCTGCGACTTCGCAACACTGTCGGCCTACTATCTCTAGACGCCGGTACATTTGCATATTTATGTATTCTCTCAAACTTAGCAAATATAAATACAACCCAGTAATATCATAATCAATGTCATTACACTTCATTTCTCGGCAGTTTGTGCGATGCTTTATTTTCAGTTAGTTTTATGAACTTCTATTTGATATTAGATCCTATTTGTTTTTACGAAAAGATATAGTCCAAGGGCGTACCCAGGCAGAGGCTGCTGCCCCCCCCCCTAGGCCTTTATTAAACATAAAAAATGACATCCAAAGTGGTGACAAAATAAAACAAGAACCTCTAGAATGCTGCAATAAAAAGTAAGATACTTACGGAAAATATTTAAACTTATAAAAAGAAAAATATAGAATCCATAGTGCCTTTTTTCGAGCCGGCCCTCCTGGTTAAGATCCTGGGTACGTCCTTGCAGGCATCATCGGGCATATTTTGCAATTAAATGTTTCAGCCAAATACGTTCACGTATTGACTATAACAAATATTGATTGATGAAAAAAATACAAAATAGTCATGGAAAATCTTTATATTTTACATCAAGACAAATAATTTACAATCCATACTCACTAAAAAAATATCACAGAAAAAAAATAGACTCAAATAAATGTGCATACAAACAAAACAATGGTGGTTTTGGAACACAGTTGTTGAAGTTGAAGCCGTTATTTCTAATTTCCGATGTCAACTTCTATTTACATATCGGAGTTTTGGTTTGTTGAAAGGTTTAATAACGTAAATAAAGAATCATCACTGATATTAGATTATCTACCAGAAAAATAAATTACAAAATTGGTTCTCTTGATAATGGCCAGGTGCCTAGTACGAGGCTTGGGTAGCCTTGTTGATAAAAACAATAATTAATCTATTGAACAACAAAACATAGTGAATATGAGAAAATGTATTAACACTGAATATGTTCAAGTTTTCTATCAGTTAATGATAGAAGTCGACATTTACATCAATTTAGTGCGGTTGTATTGAGAAAAATCAAATTTTCCATTATTTTTTTTTTCACAGCAAACTATGATTTCTCACATTCACCATCTGTAACGACTTGCTGCCTGGTTTGTAAAATGTTCACTAATACTGATGATTTTTTTTCAGAAGCTTTTCGGACAATATTCATTTATAGTTGCACTTGTACCCATCATACAATGGACTAAATTTACATAAAGTCCATCAAACTATAAATAAAACATATCTTGTAAAGCTAGAGAAAATTAACATTCAAACGTAGTTAATTTGGGAGCATATTATTATAATATCTATGTACGTATCATTAATTAGCATAAAATCAGTATAACTAATAACAGATCGCCGTTAGTTCGTGAAGATGATTTTTTTTTAAACCATTTCCTAAAAATGATTTTTTTTTGATGACTCACAAATATCCCAATCACAAACTCATAATCAACGGGTCATGGAGATGCATTATTTAGATATCATAAGAAAAATTCAGAGATGATCTTTCTATAACATAAATTGACATTTTATGACCCATGGCATTGGTAGAATTTTGAAATAGAAGTAACAAAATGACAGTAATTTTCAAAACTCGAGTTTTACACATATTCCACGAATACATGAGTATTTATTATCCGTTCAGTATGTTACAAAAGTTAATTGTTAATTATTAAGTGCCAATTCACACCGGAAATCTGATTTGCTGAATTTTCTTAAAAAAACGAAGGAAAAAATGAGTCCTACGAAATTATAGATGGTTTAAAACCAAAAGTCATCGAAGTGAACAGACTACACGTCATCTGAGATAGCTTAACGATTGAACGGTTCACATGTGTTGGTTTATTTCTCGTGACCTTTCAATCGCTCCGCTTTGTCTGATCACGTGTAGTTTACTTCGATTACTTTTGGTTTTGAACAGGGCATAAATAAATATTAAAGTGATAGCTCGTGAAACACATTCACACTATGAGATTTCACTTATCATGATAACATCGATCATTTATCCACACAATTATTCTTATAAAATCATAATAATGATATTAATAACCGGAATGGAAGTTGAAGTACAAAATTGTTTTATCCTACTAACGAAGCTGCAGTTTTTCTGTCAATTTCCCGCTGTATTGTCTGCATTGTAATTTTGAATATATTTTCAGCATCGGCGTTCTCCTTTTTGAGATCAGGTAATTGGTATGGTTGATTCCTTGCCTGTGTAAAAAATATCAAGAAAAAATTAGATGTGATTCACTCGTCATTTGATGATGCGAATTGTTTCCCAAATCACCAGCCTACGCTTAAAAAAAGAGCAAAAGTCATAAAAATGAGAATCCTGCCTGACATCTCTCGTTTTCAACATCATATCGTTAAGTAATACATACATACAACAGACCTAGTTTTAAAGATTGAAATTTACATAATATCGCGAACGTCTTTGAAACTGTCGTGTACAGGGTGAGTCATGAGAATAGTTAAAACTTTCGGAATCATTTCAGAAGTTCAAAATATTACGATTTGTGAATATATACCTTGAATCAAAAGAAGATAGACATAAATTCAAAGAAGTATGGGCCAATAAACAATATTGCGTACCTGCTGCAATTTGCAGGTACGAATATTTGCGGTCTATGTTTAGTATGACGCTCCTGGCCCATACTTCTTTGAATTTATCTCTACAATTTGTCAAAGTTAATTTTTAAATTCCAAATTTTGATGATAGAGAATTTTTTTAGTCGATAATAGGAATATGATACTATTTTGTGTCCATCTCGTAAAGGGCGCCACTTGCGGTATCTATAGTGCCTTAAATTTGACACAACTGTCTTGTGTGCCGATTTATAACAAATACTTGATATACCAAATGTTTTAACAAAAAAAAGGTTGTCTAAAAGGGTTGGAAAGTTTAAAGGCATGTGAATACCAATGCTCCCAGAGGAAGTGTATCATGATTTATTTAATTGGATTATTTTTTATGGTGGCCTACGAAAGCAATAAATGATGAACATTTTCGTGATAACACACCACAAAATTCGTCAAAACTATTTCAAGAAGATGCATCTTATCTTAAGAACGTCTTACCCTAGGTTCCAACTTTTTGAAATGCTTTTGCTTTTGATGCCTACGGAGTTGATAGGGAGATACACATTTGTATGGACATTCATCGCATTTTAACGGTTTTGTTCCATGGGTAAATAGATGTTTTCTAAGGTTAGATTTATCCTTTGTTGTGTATGGACAAATATCGCATGTATATTCTAGTCGCCTAAGTATTTTTGGTTCCAGTGTAACTGATTTGTCTTGAAATGCCGAATTCAAAACAATTGGCCCTGAAATTAAATCAAATGTTTAGTGAAATTATCTTGATTTGAAAATTTGAAGGGAAACATAGCTTCTTGAACCACCAGATATTGTACTAAGATCAAAATATAGCGAACATCAATGATGACATACTGTTACCATACCATATAGTAATTAAAGTTCTCAAAATCGATGTACAGTGGATGTGTTACATGTTTCATGAACAGGGTGTCCCGAAATATCTCTTGTGCACCTTCTCAAAGCAGAATTGTGAATCACTCGTTGACATAGTTCTGGAGTTATATATTCTGCATTTTCTCACGGATTCTTTGCCTCAACTGATGTTTTGGTGTCGGAACTGTCGAGGATCGGGAAATATAATTTTTCACTTGAAACCAATATCGCGAAAACGAATTTTTGTAAAAAGTAGTCAATGTATGGGATCAAGTAGATATTTTTCAGAGTTTGAAAAATTAGACGCCTACCAACGCATCAAAAATATAAATCAGATTGCAGGGATGCAGGAGATTTTGAAATCACGCTCATTCGAAAGTACATTTCATTTAAAAACTTTTTTTGATATTTAGTTGAACCTATTTATCTTACTCATTACTGAGTTATACCGTTAAATCAATCAATCAATGAGTTCATCTATCAGAAAGAAAAATAGTTACAATGAATTAATTACAATAATTCAATAAACTAGGATAAAACCACGAAAGAAATATATCTCGTTGGTGGGGAAATATTACAATTATTACAGAACACCTATTACGTGCTAGAAAATAAGCATTATACTGTGTCTTTCAAAAGTCCCGGAACGGTCTCAGAAAATGTAAACGTGGCAACATTGCCGATATTACCATCGGATCAGGCATGTCCTAAAAACATAGACTTAAAATAACAAGACACGTAACGCCTATACCTTTAGCATTGAATGTTTTGGTCCCAACACAATGATGATAGGCCAGTTTTGTTTTTGTTTACTCACCGGTGAAACGCCCGATTTTCGCCTGTTTTTTTTCTCTGGCCACACACTACACACTTTTTAGGCATTGTTTATCAATTAAACACTAAATCCCGCAATTTAGAACAGACAGAGCAAGACTTTTTCTGAATAATTGAGAAATAAGCAAACTATAAACGCATTCACCTCACTTAAGCGGACGTTTGTAAACAATGCGTCCGTCCTCAAAGATGCGACCGGATATTGCCATATTTCATCATGGAATGTAGAGCTTCATACAAATGTTCACCTTCAACAATGTTTTTAAACGACAGAAAAGTCATTTGTGACGGAAAACTGAGAATACGGAATTATAGGTGTTTAAGATTGATGATTTGGTAGTTGAATTAAATTAAATTATTTTTGCCGGTATTTTTCATGAAGCTCTAGAACATCAAGAGCACATGACAACGGCGCTGAAATAAAGTAAATAGCTTCATGAGGGAGATGTTGGGGTTAGCAATATTTGTTTTGTTACTTGTCTTGTTGTTTTAAGTCTATGCCTAAAACCACCAAGTACTAATTTTTACTTTTTTTTCGAGCCGTTTGTGAAATACGAGACCGTTCCGGAACTTTTGAACGTAAGTGCAAAGTTGCTGTATTTCAAATAAAAACTTGATATTTGGAGGATTTAATAACAGAGGAGCGCTCAATTTATTGCAATAAAAATCAAATGGGCTTTGCATTTGAAAAAAAGTTGTTGACTTTATCTCAAAAAATGTAAATGTGGCAACATTGCCGATATTACCATCGGATCAGGCATGTCCTAAGACAACCAAGTACTAATTTTTACTTTTTTCGAGCCGTTTGTGAAATACGAGAACGTTCCGGGACTTTTGTGTCGAAATCGGGGTTCATTTGTCAATGTTGAAGTCGAAATTGTACTCTTAAAAGGTTGGAGGTCATATTCGGGAATTATTGTCACGATCGGGTTTTATCATTTTTATATCTCTAGGGTGAAGGGTTACAATATAATATTAATGATTGTTGATTTAGTTCACCCAGAGAAAATGATCATCTATTCATACTTCTTGTTGATAAGTTTTTGTTTGGATTTTGATTCTTCCCTCCTGAAGCAACCATAATCTTTATCGATATCTAAATAGGTCAGACGAATGCACAATCTTTATATCGAGAGAAAGGTCATTATGCACATTTGGACTGATGTACATGAAAAATCTTTGTGCCAATGAGGTTTTCGTGTTTGGAAGGAAACCAGTTAGAGTTTGATATCTAATATCTGTTCGTGCCTAATAGTTTTAAGGGTATCTTTCTTCTTGTATTGTCTCAGGGCTATACTTTGGGCAAAAAGTTGTCTTACGTCCAGAATTTTGGATTCTTCAAACAATAGCTCAGTTGGTGGTAATCGGTTTTTGTTATAGTTCACCTTTAGGATCCACTTTTGAGTGTTCTCCAATGCCTTGAGATGGAAATCAAGCGCACCTCCCAAAACTATTATTCGGTAAGTCAGGTGTGTCTGCACAAGAGATAGATAGAATGTTTTCAAATATGGGATTGCAAAATATATCTTCAATTCTTTGAACTTGCGTATTAGACCTCTCAATATCTTGGTAATATAGTTGGTATGTTCATTCCATTTGAAGTGGGGGTCAAGCATGACACCGAGATATTTTATTTTGAGCTTTGATTTTATGGAAAAAGAAGTTTTGTTTATCTGGATGCTAAGTTCCATATAGGGTGCCACAGATTCAAGTGCATGCATGGGGATCTCAGTTATTATAAGAGATACAGTGTTGGTTATATGGTTGCAAAGTTGCGCATTTTTATGCTCAAGAAAATGGCATTTTGAAATTTGAAAAATTCTGACTACTTCCGAAGATATTCGAAAAAAACCGAAATTTCGCAAAAGCGTTTTAATCATTTCCTGTGTTTGTTCGAAAAGACATTTTAAAATAAATTACACTTCGTCATTGCCACTTTTTCTCCTCTACAAGATGGTGGCATCAAATTGAAAATCTGACGTTTCGTCTTCGAGTTGTCATCATCAACTGTAATTTATTTCAAAATGTCTTTTTAAACAAACGCAGAAAATAATAAAAATGTTTTCGCGAAATTTCGGTATTTCGAATATCTTTGGAAGTAGTCGGAATTTTTCAAATTTCAAAATGGCATTTTCTTGGGCATAAAAATGCGCAACTTTGCAACCATTTACCCGACCCTGTATCTCTTATAATAATTAGATCACCATGCATACACTCGAATCTGTGGCACCTTGTATAGTCTGGGAGGGAGTCGGAATAACAACCATATGGCATAAAATATGTTTTTTCAAAATTAGTGTTGAGAAGATGAATTTGAAACTATAGGAAGATTTTCGGGACGTCGTTTTCTACTTTTTGTTTCAACTTTTGCCAACTTTTGTCTTTATATATTATCGCCGAGTCATCAGCAAAGCATATAAGTTCACCAAGAAACTGGATGTTGAACATGTTTGGGATTTTGTTCTCACACAATTTTATTTTACTTTTTATGATTTTCATTGACTGACGTTACATACATGCGTCATACCTTCCACAGGTAATGACAAAAAGTACCACGTTCTCAAACATACCCCCCTTGAAGGGTCCACCTTCAACGTTGAACATCATACAGGAAAACAATAATTATCATAGATGTCAATGCAGTCTTATTCTGTTTCCACGTTCACTTCACTAGTGACCGTCAGTACAGTCTACAGGTAGCGGACAGGTTTTTGCGAAGGAACGTTTCACTACACCCTTTGCAGTCTTGATACTGGCTACTCTCGCCGCCATGCATGTCTGGACAAGGCTGCACCGGAATTATTCTTCCTAGAGGCCAATATAGTGGAAGGGGTATTAGCATTGAGTTTTATAAGGCTTTAGAGAAAGAAACCTTCAAAAATAATGGCACCATCATCCAATTTTGGACGTATGTCTGAGAAATTCACTGTATCGCTATCCTTGTCGAGTTATATCTATCTGCGTCGCCGAAAACTGACCTGCTTTGGACGCGGTTGCCGATTTGGGCAAATCTTCATCAATGAAAATTCCTCTGTGTACGAAATTGATTGATAAGACATGATACAATGAAAATTAAGGAGGATTTAATATTGTTCATTTTTCAAGAAGGTGCATCAAAGTTCACTATTCTAGATTATCGCATAATGAGACACATTTACAACCATGATTTCGTGTGAATCAACTCAATGTTGAACAACGGTGATAGTGTCTAATGATAATATTATTTCATATCATAAATGATGTAAAACATTTTTGTGCTACTCAAAGCTTAATTACTAACAGTCATTAAATAATGACTTTTTGTGCATTGGATACAGGCGATACATAGTAAATATTAGTCCTAGTACACGGCAACGCTGCCTTTAAACAGCACCCTTTTTCAGGCATCGATTTTGAAGGTAGTGCGGTGATGCCATTTGGTTTCAACTTGAAACTTCTACTTTCGTGCTTGTGAAGTGTTGTATTGTGACTTTATTTGTGAAAAATGGTAACATTGTGCTTGCTGTGTCAAAAACTGGACCATTCGGATCCAGAAATCACCTTTCACAGGTAAGTGTCAAATTTGCATTGAGCATTGACTGGAGAGGGATCCAGTGGTGTAGAGTGTAGGCAATGGCATCATCATATTTCATTCATGAAAATGAGGATTTTTCAATCTTTGGGAAGTTTAAATGTTTGTTTTTATTCGTGAATAGGTAACAACGAAAAAATGAAACTGATTTGGAAATTGTGTCGTGTGAATGTGCCACCATCATCCTGCTTGGCTGTGTTTTTATTTTTTGTAGTTCGTTGTTTGTATATTTCTTGTGTCGTTTTGATTTGAATAACTTAACAAGAATTTAACAATTTGCCACCAAAGATCAAAGACTGTGATAACTTGAATGTATTCAAAAGACTGCTCAGGGAACATGTCATTGTATGTTAACATTTTAAACTGTGGTCTTGCTATATCTACTGTTTATATTTTCACCTGTATATGTTATTTTTAACATTTCTACTTTTTACATCATACTACTTTAGATTATTTGATTATTTGATGCATCTTGAGTATACTTGAATTATCATTTTATACATGCTCATAAAATATTGTATTATAATATACAGGGTGTTTCCTAAAGATTGGTAAAAAATTCGTTGTGTGATTCCTGGGGTATTTTCATGAAAAAAAGTTCCTATAAACATTTGCCGAAAAATGCTTCCTAAGGGAGCTACGCCCCTTTAAATAGGGCACCCCGAAGACGGTTTTTCCTCAATATTTCCGAAACCTTACATACAAAAATCATGAAATTTGGTACATCATACAAACTTTTAATGCTGAATGAGAATTTGAGCTCAGAATTTCAAAATTTTAATCAGGGGCGTACCATACTGGCGGGGTTAAAGGTTAAAAGAATCCAATTTTCTTATACACTGTCATATTTATAACTCATGCCAAATAAAGATATATGATTATTACAATCATTTGTTTGTGTTCTTTGTTTTTTATCTTTGACCATTAGTATTTTCATGGTACTTATATTCATTTTTATTTTATTTTGCTTTACCGATAATAGTACATTTTTGTATCTAGGGCGGAAAGTAGATGATTCTGACGAGGGTATAAGTATCAGATATCAGCTGAGTCAAAATCATCTTTCGTCCGCCTGCTTTACATGCATTGAAAAGTGGAGTTTACGTGTAGGTTGTACCAAAAATGGTTTCTATTTCTCATGTTAATATAGCATATTTGATTTGAATTGATTTGAAAACTTCCTTCAGCTCCATGATTTTCGCACGAAAAGAATCTGAGTCTATCAGCATCAACAAAAACCTGAGTATAAAAATTAACTTTTTGAAATCCTATGACCTAATTTTTGATTTTTTAGGATATCACTCGGAATCACAAACTTAATATTTTTGTATCAACGATATATAACACAACTTCAAAATTTCGCAAAAAAATCTTTTTAACATCATAAAACATCAGTATAGGTTATGATAATATGTAGGTATATGAAAAACTCTCATTTTAAGGGTTCATTTTCTATTTTATAGTTTAATATTAGAAATTCAGAACAACAATTTTTTTTCTAAGACGCTAGATTTTTGTTATTGCATAACTTTTAATTCTGAATAACTTTTCTTCATGACATTTTGCTGCATTCTTTCTAAATTGTGGTACTTTGGTCTTGTACAATTTTTATATTTTTTGATCTACCTTGTATTCTTGTATGTATAACTTGCAGCCGTTTTAAGAGCACCTAATAATAAGATTATTGAACGTGCACCAACTTTCGGCAATATTTTGTATTTTGGTTGTCATTTTATTCGGAACCGTAATTCATTATTGTCGGAAGAACAGCAGGAGATTTAATTTTTAATGTTATGAAAATTTCAATTTTTATTGATTCAGAAAATCAAAAATGTGATATACTGTCATATAACAATAACGACATAGGTACCTACCCAAATTAATAATCATTTATATTTTTCAGACAGAACGGTAGAAACTCGAAATGTGCCGCCGTTGTTCCAGATGAAAATCGAGTTCGGACGTACGTATTATAAGAATCACATGTTCTCATGCGGTGTTGCCCGATGGGTTCGGATTCCTCGTTTTATCTCTTTCCACTCATAGTGTTGTCTCTTTCGCACTTATTGTGATGTTGGCGTCAAGACTAATACCATTTTATGAATGGGATGCCCAGTCTATAGTATTTAAAGTCAATGGGTATCAGCTTCTTTCAAAACCACCAACATTCCTTGCTGTAGAACATTATGGCTGGAATTCCATTTTGAACGGATCTGGAGTGGGGGGACGAGAATCGAGAACTGCTTCTATTTCAGTTAACACCGTATAGAGTTCTTCATAGATGAAACGAGCGTTACCTACAACTCTTTTCAAATGAGATTGGTTGATTGGTTTGACTCCTGCCCCCATTGAAGTGAGGAGACATACTTGGAATGAAATGCCAATTAATACTCTGGTTCGCAAAATACTCTGATGAATGAGTTTCATCGCGTTTCAAAAACTTACCCAACTCCTCAAGTTCATTACGCGCCTCAACAAAGTTTGTACCATTATCTGAGTACACGTTTGATGGTCTCCCCAGACGAGACACAGATCGTTTGAATGAGAGCAAGAATGCCTTTGTTGTCAACTCTGTCACCAATTCTATATGAACTGCCTTCGTGACAAAGCAAACAAAAATGCAAATATAACATTTAGACTGTTGACTTCCTCTTCCCTTCTTATTTCTAATAAGAAGAGGTCCTGCGTAATCAACTCCAACATTATAAAAGGGAGGGGCGGGAGACACTCGAGTCCCAGGTAAAATTCCCATTATCGGATTTTTAGAGATTGGATTGGCATTCTACATATTTATGGACAGTACTACGTGCTGAATTTCGTCCTTGAACTGGCCAGTATGTTTCACGAATAGAAGACAGCAATAGTTGTGGACCTGCATGACACAGTCTTGAATGTTCATGTATGAATATCAGTTTAGTTAAAGGATAAGCGCAAAGAATCGATGGATGCTTTTTCTCAAATTCATAATTCGATAATTGAAGTCTACCCACCCTCAGGATACCTTGAGAATCCATAAAAGGATGTAACTTGACCAATTAATTTTTCAGCTCATTACTCTTCTTTAGTTCCGAAATTTCTCTATAAAATGACTCATGTCGTGAAAGTTTCAATTCATTGAAACTCTAAGCTTCTTCGTAGCGAGAAAGGACACACTTGAAGATTGCTTCCTGCACTTGGAAATAAATCTCAAGCAATATCCCATGACTCTTTTCAATTTTATAAGGCTAGAAAATTTATCAAATGGAAAAAGTCCACAAACCTCGATTTTCAAAGCACAACCTTGATCTTTCATCTCTAGAACTTTACTCTGTGGTTGGAAATCACATTTTGGCCATGACTTATGGGTAAACGAAAGCGACTGTGGTCCATGCCACCATGAATAACAACTTGAAAGCTGACTAGATGGCATACCCCTTGAAAAGAGATCAGCAGGGTTGTTGCATGTACGAACATGATTCCAATCCGCTGTTGATTCCAATCCGCTGTTGATGTTGAAGACTGGATCTGCACCACACGATTTCCAACAAACGTCTGTAGGATGTTCGAAGGATTTGAATTCAACTCAGAACTACCGTTGAATCACTCTAAAAAAAACATGAATTTATTGAAAGTGATAGAGATGTTTGCACTTTATGAACCAAATTCGCTAAGAGTAATGCTCCACACAGCTCTAGCCTTGGCACTGTAAAGACCTTCAGAGGCATTACCATGCTTTTTGCACATTATAAGCTAGCGGGAATTTGACCATTTCTGTGTACACTTCTAACATAAACACAGGCCCCATAAGCTTCAATGCTTGCATCAAAGAATCCATGAATCTGAACATCAACTGGGCTTTCACACAACACATGCCTTGGAATTTGCAATTGATTCAACTGAGGCAACTCTGATTTGAAAATAAACCATTACCTTTCCAAATCAAACCAAGTGGATCAAACAACTTGGATATGGTTGGCAGTATTGATCGTTTTGTGCAAACTTCTGCTGAATTGATCTCAAGTGAATACATCAATTGATTTGGTCCACATGACCAATATATCCGTAGAGTCTTTGTCTGCTCCTCTTCAAGAAAGACAAGGGTAGATAACTCTGAACTCACGTGTTCCAAAACCTTGACGCTATTTGAAGCCCACTTCTGTAACTCAAAAGATGCAGATTTTAAAATTCCGGAGCTTAGCTAACATAGCTCTACGGCCTCTTCAACAGTGTTCACCCCTGTCAACATATCATCCAGATAAAAATCCTTTTCTATAACTCTGGCTGCTCTTGGAAATGAATTTTGGTTCTCTAAAGCAAGTTGTTTCAAGCACCTAACTGCCAGAAAAGGAGCTGAAGAAGTCTCATACGTTACTGTTTTTAACTCGAAGGTTTTAATATTCTGATCTTTCTCACTCCTCCAAAGTATCCTTCGAACACATCTTTGATCCTCTTGAACCAGAACTTGCCGGTACATCTTAACAATGTCTGCACTGATAGCCACATTGAACTATCTGAATCGCAAAACGATGGAAAATAGGTCATTTTGTATGACAGGACCAACAAGCTGAAGGTCATTTAATGACACTCCTGAGTTCGATTTCGCAGAGGCATCAGAAACAGCTCTCAATTTGGTTGTTTGACTCTTTTCGTTGATAACCCCATGATGAGGTGAGTAGTAAGATACGTTGGAAGACTCTTGATTTTCTATTTCAGACATAAGTTCCAAGGACTCATATTCCTGCGAAAAATCTATGTATTGGCTCCTACAAACTGGATTTTTTAGAAGTTTTAGCTCAAGAGCTTGAAATCTCCTCAAGGCATTTGTTTTTGAGTCACCAAGACAATTAAGGGATTTTTTAAGAGCAATTTGTACTATGAATCTGCCCTTGCTTGTCCGAGTAGTGGAGCTTCTAAATATCTCTTCACAAAGTTTATCATCGGCAGGCCAAATTTTCTCTGGAGAAAAAACCTCCTTAATTTCTCAAAATCTTGATTACTGCTCTTGTATGTCTAGATTTGTAGACAAGTTACACCGGGAGATTTGAACAGGAAAACTCAGTTGATACTCACCACTCAATACCCAACCTAGTTGTATTTCTGCAGTGTTGGTAGACCTTTTCCTAGATGAATTTGGTCTCCACATAGAAGATTGGGATACATACTTCCACCAAGTTTTAATCAATCTCTCCAGACTTATTAAAACTTGGATCAGCATAAATGATGTGGAATTTATCAAGAAGATACATCAACATTACATGAGGGATAAGTTCCACTAATTTTTGGAAAGACAACGCAAGAAAGATCAGATTTAAATTCACCATATAATGATTGCATGCTGACACAACGACACATTCTGACCAAACCCGGTTACACTTATTGGTATGTTGATTTTCTCAAGACCTAATTTCTCACAAAACTCATTTGTGATGAAGTTACTTTGGATGGCACTGTCTAGAAGAGCCCTAGCTACATGAACAACGTCATTAACATCAACCACCTTCACCAAAGCAGTTTGTGGTGAAACATGTGCTGGAAAATCACAATTATTACTATTAGCTAAAGACACTCTGTTGGCGCTGCTACAATCACCTTTATCCACATTGTTAGATAAGCTACTCTCATTTCTAGACACTTTCACATTCGAGTTGGGTTTTTCTGAATCCTTGTTTCTTGATCTCTCATCTTTAACATAGAGACGACATGCATGATCTACTACCGTGTCCCTCTCGTAGGCAATCGAAGCAGAGTTTCAAATCCCGCAACTTTTTTTATCCTTGACTCAACCGGAAGTTTCAAAAACTAAGGGCAATTTGAAATGGAATGTACACATTGAACACACATAGTTATTGAAACCTGCTATAATGATCGACTATTGTTCCATGAATTGACCTTACTTGACTTTCCCGTTTTATTGTAGCTCTTGTCTCCATCGTCCAACTCCTTTTTTGACTTTGAAAACTCCAGGTTCTGTGATAGATCAGCTCTACGTTTCAAAAAATCCAAAAACTCGCGCAAAGTGGGAAACTCAAACTTTGGATCATTTGAGCCTTGACTATTATGTAGAACCTTCAAATCTGCACTAATCACTTTCCTCTCCTCCCACTCACGCTCGGTATTTTTATCTAACTTAGCGCTTAAGATAAAAATAAGAAGGAAATCCCATGAATCCGTGGGCTGATTCAAGGTTTTAAAACTTTGATTGTGTTTTTAAATTGAATCCACCATTTTATTTAATTCAAAAGATGACTTAACTGTCAATGTAGCTAAATTCACAAGACACTTGATGTGAGCTGCCCCTTCCTTGAAACCTCAATGAAACTTCTGCACACAACTAATAGAATCGTTTAAATAAATTAGTGACACGAAAAGGTCCCTGAACTCCAACCAATGCTTGTAATCTTCAGAAAACTTCTTCAAATTGATTGCTGGAAGTTTCAGGCCCTTCATCGGCATACCCTGTTTATTTGAAACATGATGACTACTCATAGCGTTAGGCAAACCCTCATGATTTTCTTACTCTCAGCATTCAATATCTCAAGGGTATCGACTAGAAATACAATTTGGCTCTAAATCTCCTGAAAATTCGACCGTATCTAAGAGTATTTTTCCAATCTGTTTTCTAGCTCTAAAATGATGTGCCTATCAATATTCTCTGGCATAGATCGTCAATATTATCCTTAACACCCTCTAAATAATTTTTGAAAAGAGTTACCCCTGACAATAGCTCGTTTTTTAGTAAGTGAATTAAACTCAGTTCTTAAACCCTCATCCAAGATTTTTCCTGAATGAAAGACCAAATAAAAACGAACACAAATCTGAACACCCTCAAATAAGGTATGTGTCAAATGCCGTTGTAATAACGATAATGAAATAGAAGCTTTGTCTCACGAAAATATGGATAAATAAATAGAATAGGGAAAGACTTACAATAGCTCAAAGATTGTATCTTTTGCTCTCCAAAAGATCTCTGGAAATTTCACCAGTGTCAGGCTCAATGCCTTTTTCAGACGTCTCTAGTCCACAGTTTCACAGTATACTCGTACTCCACTCGAATACTCGTACTCCACAGTCTTCACATGCTTAAGTACATCACGGCTCGATCAGGTACATGTTTGGGATTTTGTTCCTACACAATTTTATTGTACTTTTTATGATTTTTATTGAGTGACGTTGCATATATCCGTCATACCTCCCACAGGTAATGACAAAAAGTACCACGTTCTCAAACAGTTAATATAAATAGTAAATAGTATCGGACCCAATACGGTCCCTTGTGGAACACCGCCTTTAACGTTGGCTTCCGTACTGGAACTTTTTTCTATTTGTAGAGAGAGATTTCAGGTGAGGTTGGTAAGTACCACAGCACATTCTAGGCCACACAGCGGGCCCATAGCGCACCTCCAGGAGGAGAGAAGTTGCTCTCTTGGATCATTGTCGTCAAGCCTTTAGCCATTCAGCATAGGCGACAGCATAGGTGTCAAGCCACAGCATTTTAGCTTAGGCGACAACGTAGCCCAAGGGCGGTCCCTCTCAGTTCTAACTAAGGTGCTGATTAAGAACATCACCTAGTTTTTTAGTATTGAACATTCAGGATTCAAATTATCAAGGCTAATTTATTACCTTTTTGACTGACAGTAATCAATAATACTACAGCCTACTCAGTTCCATTAGCCATACTTTTTTTTTCTATTTTTTACACTTTGAGTGCGGTCAGTCAAATAGCTTCTAAACAGATCAAGCGCTATACCTCTTATTCCAGCACTCTCAAGAATTTCCATTAATTTTGTATGGTCGACCTTGTCGAACACCTTGGCCAAATCAACAAAAAAAACAAAAACGTTAATGCTTTTTGTGAGTTTGACCAGCGCATCTTCAATTGAGTGGGTATCCCGAAAACCAAACTGGTTTCCCGATAAGACTTCACATTTTTTTAGGAAATCAACAAGTATTTTTTTGATAATTTTTTCCAAAATCTTAGTAAAGGAATTGAGCAAAGAAATGGGCTTAAAGTTTGACGGTGATGCCTTGTTCCCAGAATTGTATACTGGCTTGATAATAGCTCTTGTCTGGCTTTTGGGGAATTTACCTGTTTCCAAACCTTTATTAATAATGTATACGAGAGGTGGTGCCGAGAACTCTTTTAATTCTTTGAAAGTTCCGCTTCTGATTTCATCTATTCCAGGGGACGTGTTATTTTTCAAGGATGTTATCTGCTACTTCTGCGATGTTTGTAGGAGTTAAGGAGAAGCTGTGTCTGTTTATGTGTGCAGGGAAGTCATCAGATGTTCATTTAGATTATTTTTGATTTTTCCTGCCATAGTTTTGCCGACAGTGTTAAAAAAATGGTTGAAACACTCTGCTATTTCTTCTTCATTATTTAAAATTTGGTCATTGTTCTCGATCTAACTGATTTCATGTTTTCTTGTTTGGTTTTTGTTTAGAATATTTTTGAAATTTTTCCAAAGTTTGTCCGATCGATTAAGGTTCTTGTCCATTTGGATTTAAAGTAATTTATGTAAGCCTTATCAAGGACTTTCTTTAGATTATTTCTATAATCTTTATATTGGCGCGTAATTACAGGGTTTGTAGGGTATTTCCTTGATTTTTTAAGTAGCTCATATTTTGTATTTATCGATTTTACCAAGGCTGGCGTGCTCCAAGGATTTTTATTGACTTTCCTGCTATCGAATTTTTGTATTGTTGTCGCTGACTTTACATGAATTTGCAATTTTTATTAATATTTCTGTTGATAAATCTACATCTTTTTCGTTATATACGTGTTCCCATGTTTCTTGTGATATTATTTTTTTGAGTTTATTTTTGTTGATATACAGGGTGTCTCACGGTCTATGGTACGTTAGACGTTTACGAAAAACTAGTCATAGGATCGACCTGAAAATTTGGCTGAGCCCATAATCGAGTATGATCTATATTTTAAAAATATTTTCAGTTTTGCAGTGTTGCCGCTTCTACCCAAAAGTCGTAACAACTTTCTCATTTTAAATGGACCACCCTGTATATTATTATTTTTTTGGATTCCTTGACTGATTCTAATCACTTTTGCTTGATATACTCCTATACCTATCGGCAGCGTTTTTCGTACTTGAAAACGGTGGAGAGTTGAAATTGCTATGCCGACTAGAGGAAGGTAGGTTTATATGGTTCCAATGGAGAAACCGATCTGAAAATATACAGGGTGCTTCAAATTAATTAATCTTTTTCCTTCACACAAAAATGATAAAAAATCATTTTTTTCAAGAAAAATGCATTTTACTACACATGATATGAAACATAATGTAGTTTCTAGGGCAACCTATAGTTGCCAGGTCACACAGCAATAACAATTTATTTTTAGTAGCAAACTGCAACTACATTATGTTTCATATCAATAATACCAATATAATTTATTTTTAAGACAAATGCATTTTTCTTGAAGAACCTGAAGATTTAGGTATAGGAACATGGGATACCATTTGAAAGGAAATGTATAGGTCTTTTCATTTTTCAAGTAATATACAGGGGGTTCCATTTGAAAAAATAGCTTTTTTATCATTTTTGTGTATAGGAAAAGGATTGATAAATTTGAAGCACCCTGTATATTTACAGATCCGTTTCTCCATTGGAACCATATAAACCTACCTTCCTCTAGTCGGCATAGCAATTTCAACTCTCCACCGTTTTCAAGTACGAAATTATTGAACTCAATCCACTGATGTGTTTTTCGACAAAAATATTATAAATTAATTTATATCTCGAAAACCGCTGCCGATAGGTATAGGAGTATGTCAAGCAAAAGTGATCAGAATCAGTCAAGGAATCCAAAAAAATAATAATACACAGGGTGGTCCATTTAAAATAAGAAAGTTGCCACGACTTTTGGGTAGAAGCGGCAACACTGCAGAACTGAAAATATTTTTAAAATATAGATCATACTCGATTATGTGCTGAGCCAAATTTTCAGATCGATCCTATGTCTAGTTTTCCGTAAACGTCTAAGGTACCATCAAAGTCTAGATATTCCAATAAGTCCGACCACTCTCTCGAAAACGCGAAAATCCCCCTCCTGCCGTCACTATCCGTCCCGCCGGCAAAACCCACATCTGGACCCGTATTCCGTATTCCGTGTACTGTGGAATTCCATAGCAACACGTCGCTCTCTGTGTAAAATGATGGGAAAGCGACATGTTGTAAGAATTCCACAGGTACACGGAATACGGGTCCAGATGTGTGAAGGAATCTACTGGGTGCAATTGGAAAATAAGTATGTCTACTTCGTTCTTGTTTTGAAAAATATTGCCAAATTATCTAGATAACTTTTTTAATGCTACAAAAGATTTTTTGATGTGTTTTGTGAGTGTACACTCGTGAAGATAAAATTGTCAAAAATAGCTATTAATGCTGAGTAACTTTTTGGAAATTTCGAGGACACCGAGAAATACCTATGAAATGAAAAAATTCGTATACATAAACTTTCATAAAATATAACTAATAGAACATTATGATCAAAACGTCAGCAAATGAATATTTGTGTTGATCTAATCAATGGAGGAGAAAATTACCTCGGAAATAATACAATCGAACATCTACTAGAGACAAAAACGTATACGAATAACCTATTATAATAAAATATAAACAAACAAATATTATGTCCATTCATAACAACCAATAAATACTTATACATTTGTCAAGATTTTCAATTTGGGATGTTCTTTATTCTTTCTAGAGTTTCTTAGTGTTGAATTTGCAAATTTTAATCAAATTCAAATTCAAATTCAAATTCAAATTCAAATTGCTTATTCATGTTCAATGCATTTTTAAAAATGCTTAGATACGTCAGTAATAATAATTGTTGAAGTAAAACTTAAACGTTTAAACTAAAAGTTTAAAATAACAGGACATTTATCTAGCACTATCACATACAATGTTTGTTGAAATAGGTTAAAAACTCCTCAAATGAGTAAAAGGAATGTTCGATTAATGTATAATGGTTCGTACTCTAGTATAAGGATAGCAAGTATTCGCATGGGAAGCTTGGGCAAGGGTGAGAAAATGCAATAGAAGACAACTTGGTCTTTAAGTTCATGCCTACACTAAACTGCACGCATGAATCATTGACATTTTAAATCGAGTTTTCGATGAATACACATTTTCTAAAGAAATCAGATATTTAGATATAGGTAATTTCTTTAAAGCTGTAATTTCTTGAAATTTGATCTCAATAAAAATGCCGGAAGCATCAGCATCATCACAATATCCAGAACTAATAATTCGGTACGGATCACTTGTCTTGTATGTATTCATCAACAACGACGCTTTGCTAGATAGATTCACAGTCCGCGTATCCGCACCTCGTAAACTACCAAAAAACTAGCTAAAACAGGTGTTGCTCATGATTTACGACACCTCGCAAAAAATTTCGGTATTTTCAGACGGATCAAAGGAGTGACCGGACTTATTGGAATATATAGACTTTGGTTCCATAGACCGTGAGACATGTTTTATCAAATGCAGTAATTTTCAGGTGTTTTTTTTCCACATAATTGATTTTTATTTGCTATATGAATCACAATCGGATAATGATCAGTTATTAGGTTTTGGAATATAAAAGATTGCACTCTATCGATTGCACTTTTCGACATCAGGAAAATATGGTCCAGACAAGTTCCTGATTGAGGTCGTGTAACATCATTTATTGCAGATAATAAACATTTATTGATTGACAAAAAATGCGATAACGGAGGATTTTCACAAGAATGTATAAATACTAGTTATTATGAAAACAACAGCGAAATAAACATGAGGACAACATCGAACTGTTTATTTGGGTGCACTCGGGTTCAGAGTTTCTCCCACCACGTTGTTTGCCAAACTTACTCTATTAAAAGTATTACTACGCAGCAAAAAGATTAAAAAATTGTTTGGAATCATTTTTCAAACCATTTTATGTTTGAATTTAATCAAATAAGTTGATGGTGATCTTTTTGTTTAAATTGAAACATCTATTCAAGATTTCTTCAGGTATTTAGAATTTAGGAAAACCAGTATTTTCTTCTGAAAATTAAAAAAGCTGAAGTACGGCAACGCACCAAAATTGGGTCCGCCTCTATCGATCGGATTTTGTCTACACGTTTCATTCATATTTCGTCTCATTGGCGTCTCTTGTTTTTTGAGTGGGGTTTGGTGTTGATTTTGTGAATGTTTATTGAGTTATTATTCTGGTTTAGTTTGTAGTGCTTCATTATTAACTTATATGGAATATTGAAATGACTCGCAAGTGTCAAACTTCCAGTGAATAAGAATTTAGGAATTCTGTAAAATAGTTACGCCACCGGCAGCTTCGCGTGTAGTAACCGAAGCACATTCCGGTGAGGTGCAAACGTATCCCCACTCAGTGCCCGCTCAACTCCTCCTCACGTCTCTTCTATGTTCGATGTTGACCACACAATTTTTCACAGTTTATGAATGAAATGTTTCATCTATAGTTATTAGATCATTGCACTACACCACCAGATTATTTTCTTTTGGATCACCTAAAGGACGTTGCTTATGAAGAACCTATCGAAGATAATGGCTGGTCTTGTTAACAAAACGACAGAAAAAAAATGTTATCTTATGATTGTATTTCAGAAAATGTTATCTTATGATTGTATTTCAGATTTTAGAACATGCAGAATTTTTTATGAGGAATATTTTTTTTCTAAAATTTATATTCAATCACTTCATTCTGGTTCCAAGTTGCGGAGACATAATGTATAAACCGGTATTACCCATAAATGAGAAAGATAAATAGGTTCAAGTGAAAACAAAAAAGTTCATAAAATGGCATTCACTTTCGCGTGCGCATAATTTCAAAGTCCCTACTACTTTTACAGAATTGAATATTTCTATTCGTTGCCAAGACATTGGCGTGCGGAGTTTCAAGTGAAAAATCCTGTACACTCTTTCTTACAGATAAACCGATAGAAAATGTATCAACCCAAAATCTGAGTCTTGTCGAAGGTGCTCCTTTTATATCAGTGAAGGTGATAATGGACTTGTATAGACGTCGAACTGTTACGAAGCAAAGATTGTTCTCGTAAAACGCTTCATTGTCACGGATTTCTAATGTCAAAGCCGTTGCCCTGACTTACATGATATACAGGTAATCTTACACCCACCTCTTTGCGTAATACTTAATAAATAAATAGGGAAAACGTTCCCGGACACCCTGTACCCACAACACATTGAAAATCTAGAAATGATGGTGAGTCTAATTTGAAACCAAGAATGCAAACAAAAATACATAATTCAAAAATAAAACGTTAACGAACCTTTATCACATCCATGTGCTGCTGAATGATGGGATCTCAGTAATTCCAGACTTTTCACACTGAATGGACAAAGTGAACAGGCAAAGTTTTCAGTTACTTTGAAATTGAGTTTTTGCTGAATCATCATATTTTGTGGGTGGACCATATTCATATGCTTTCCTATAAAAAAAAAATATATTAAGGGTGTTACAGATTCGATGTTCATCATTGGTATTTTGCTACATAAATTTTGATGGATGGTGCTAGCCATTTTTATCAAAAGTTACACAGCAAAACCCTTTAAAATATGGCAAAAAGGAACTAAACAATTCATTTAAAAAACTGGTCAGGACACGGATTGAAGTTCTCAAATGCACCGATTCTTCTTTGATAACTGATGCAGGACCAATGTTTCATCAAATTTAAGTCTGTTGCCATGATTTTGGCCAACTTGTGAAACGTGGACAGATGTCAATTTTTCAACATTTTGAAAGAAAAATAATATGAAGTCAATCATCGAGATGTCATCAACACGGACGTAAAAGTGTTCGGAAATCGAAAACTGATGGTTATAAAGATCTACCCTAAATTTCGGGCACTAGGTAATTTGCAGAATAGAAAAACGGCAGATAGTTACACTGGTCCAAAGAATTAACGGAACACCCCTAACCTCACCAAAACTTTGATTCTGCATCAGTTATCAAAGAATTGATTGTGCATTGATAAAATTGAATCCATTTGTCAGTTTACGTGTCCTGACGATTTTTTTCAAAAAACTGTTGTGCCCCCTTTTCACGTTTAAAAAAAGGGTTAGTTTCAGTTAATTTTTGATAAAAATGGCTAGCACTTTTCAAAAGAGGGACACAAATTATGTACTTTCTGAAAATTTCACAATAATTGAACAAAGGATAGACTAGATACAAAATCTTGAACTTGGCAAAAATGACCCATTTTTGAATAAATCATGAGAAGTTGATAATTTTTGTCACACTTGAATAAATTATGACTTTTATCTCACAATCAAAATCTGCGTTCTTATTGGGACGCCCCATTATATCAACATCAAGGAACCAATAAGAGAGTTACTTCTCATAATATTGACTGCATATTGATTCTACCATTTCAGAATATTTCATAGATTATTAACATATTCCAAAATATGATGTCGAGATCAAATAAGCACAAAACGAGTGGAATCATACGGTGAAAGCTTAGAATAAGAGAAGAAAAGAACTGAGAACCACAAGGAAGAAGAAAATGAAGTTGGTTGGCATTGTCAGATAGCATTACATGACATATCTTCATGACGGAACCATTTTTCTTGATTATATACAGGGTGTCACAATTCGATTTTCACCATTGGTATCTTGTGAACAGTAGAAGATACAGCGAAGGGACAAAGAGTCGGATCAAAAATCTGACTGATGACTTGGAGGAGAAAAAAAATGCATGCATATGTAACGTCTATTTCGATTTATCTCTTTTAGTAACGTCGGAAATAAATGATTTTAAATATTCATATTATTACTTTGCAAGTTTTGCAGTTTCAGAAACCATTGGTTTGCAGTATTTTTCTTATTTTTTCCGGAATTCGTTTGTCTTTGTGAAATCAGTGTCTTTTTCTCCTCTTCTTGTCAACAATTTTGTTTCTTCCTAATTACAGTTTTGACTCACACTTACAGTGTACAACACATACACGTATTATTGAGAAAAACTCCAATATGAAGATAGTGATCCATTGGCATAAGTTTTCAAACTTGTAATTTTCATCTTGAACCAAATATTTGAAAAATAATTAATAAGATCAGCGGAAAGATTAAATTCTAGATGATATTTCTAGGAATCAATCGAGAGATATATGTTTGCTATTGGCTAGGTTCAATCCGCATTCCTTACCTAGCAGCTCCACTTTGGATGTACTGAATGGACAATGCTGACAAGTATAATCAAAATTATGATATGTTCTATTGTGATCATACATTTTTATAACATCAGTAGTCGTGAAACTACACTTATTGCATTGATAAGTGTCTTCTATGTTATTCTGGGCAGTCAGTTCTTTCCTTATAGAAAAGTTAGCTGTGTCAGTTGAAGAAGCTGGATTATTTTTATTTGATTCTTCGCCACCTGACGTGACTAATGCATCTTCACTATCAATAGAATCTTTTAATTGTAAGTTTTGAATACTATTCACAATAACGGCTGATGGCGTGATAGTTTGGAGTCTCTTTTTATCAATCTTGATGACAATTCTACCATTCTGTTGAGGTACGATGGCATTATTTATCACAAGAGCTTTGGGGCTGTCGGAAGATTGTTGAGAAGTTGAAGATGAATTGTGTTCTGATGAAAGATCCTCGTCATTTGGTTGATCGGTTTCTTGAGAAATCCCATCTGTCCAATCAACCGGTTCCACAAAATCATCATCCTCATCTATTTGTTCTTCCAAATTTTCAGCAACATCAACTGAAGATGTGTTTTCATCATACATTATATCAGTGTCGTTTTCAATTTTTTCACAAAGCGTCACCCCGACTTCCATACTCTCATCATCTAATATTTCATGATTATCTTCATGATTCAGCAATCGATGTTTTGGAAATGTGGTGTTTAAGCAATCCTCAGAATCTATTGGTATAAGAGGCAGAGTTTTCTGCATCATGTATGCTAAATCATTAGTTGTCTCCGGTATTTCTTTCAGAGAATTTTTACTTCTGTTTTCCAAACTTCCTTGAGTTTTCAATTTCTGAGTTTTAAGTTTCAAATCATCCATAAGAACACAATTCAAGTTCACATGGTTGTAGTCTTGTAAATTCTTCCGGACAATATATGATTTGATGGTATTCTCGCCATTTAAGCATTTTATTTTGAAATTATAAACTTCAACCAGTTTTGGGAGACATTGGTGACACATAACGGGATGAGAAGACACGTAGAGATCCTGAAAAAAAGGAATATATGAATATATTTGATGTTGAAATCTCTTATGTTTTTTAAAAAGAAATATTATGTGTACAGTTCTGTTTAAAATATTGTTTACAGCAAAAAAGAGATTATTTGCAGTGTATTTAGCCAACCACATACAAGACAATCCTTGTTAGATATTATTGAGAACAGACCAAAGATACATAACTAAAGATGTATGCCAAGATCAAAATAAGGGTATTGTCACGAAACATGCCCAGTGGTACGAACTTCCAAGGCGGCCGACAGCGGAGATGACGTTACAACCATTGCGTCTCGCTATCGAACATCTCGTCTTTTGTCCCGTTTGTCACAAGTCCAAACCACTGTTTAGATTCTAGAATCAAGGAGTATATTCGGTTGCCTACATCTGGAATATTGGAGAACTTTCGCCATCTATCGAGGGATCGAAGAGGATATAAAAGCCCGTCATTCACGTTTGAAAGGACTGGTGGGTTTACTAATATCGCCCGACCTCTTCATAGACTTACGGAGTCAAAGAGGCGTTTCCACTGGGATGAAGAATGCCAGAAAGCTTTTGCCACGTTAAAAAGGGCACTTGCAAGCGCGCCCATTCTTGGCTATCCACTACCTGAAGGCAACTTTGACTTGGACACGGATGCCACCAACATAGGACTTGGTGCAGTGCTGTCCCAGATCCAGCAGGGACAGGGAAGTATGAAAGGGTCATCGGTTACTTCAGCAAAACCTTGTCGGAGCCTGAAAGGAACTACTGCAAGAAGAGAGCTGCTGGCAGTAGCCAAAGGGGTAGAGCACTTCTACAAGTACCTCTACGGAGGAAAGTTTCTGCTGAGAACCGATTATGCGTCACTCAAGTGGCTTCTACAATTCAAGAACCCGAAAAGTCAAGTGACTCGTTGGATCGAGAGACTTCAGGATTTCGATTTCGACACGGAACATCGAGCTGGATCATGCCACAAGAATGCTGATGCCTTGTTCAGAAGACCTTGCCCAAAGCTATGTAAGCACTGCCATAGAGCTGAGGAGAAGGAAGTCAGCATATGCAGAACAACTGTGGTAGACGAATTCTGGCAGTCTGACGCACTTCGTGAATACCAGGAGAAAGATCCAGATCTGAAGCTTGTCATCAGATGGAAAAAGGCAGGCCAACGACCAACTTGGCAAGAAGTCGTGGGATTTCCGACCACCGTGAATACCTACTGGGCTCAATGGGACTCGATGGTTCTTGATGACGGCATCCTGGAGAAGCTGGTGAAGAATCTGGATGGCACGGAAGATCGGAGGCAGTTAGTCGTTCCTGGAAACAGACAGGCAGAAGTAATGAAAAAGGTCCATGATGGCATCACGAGTGGACATCTGGGTAGAAGCAAGACACTGGAAAAGCTGCAAGAACGGTTTTACTGGGTCAATGGGGTCGTTAAAAATATAATCAAAAATATTAGACCCGTTTTTTTTTTTAATCGATTTTTAAGGGTATAAACTAGCGTCGAAGTTCGCCGAGTGTCCTTTCAAGCCTTAACGCGTTTTCGGCATCGCTGCTTGCATCCGGAAGAGGAACGACGCAGCTCTTCCGTGGATCGATAAATGGAGAGAACGCAACGTTGCCGAGATGATTTTTGCTTGGGGTCGAGTGTGAAGCGTTTTTTATTCAGGAGATTTCTCAATTCCGAATTCACGTTCGCGGTTAGGATCAACTTCACTCTTCCCGGTCTGGACTTTTTTTTTCAAGTGTCTTTGGCTAGAATGTTGGACGTATTTTTAAAAATAAATGTGAATCAAAACCAGAGCTACCAGTTTATAAAAATGGTTGTTTTCCAGATACCTACATCGAGATTTCAAATTCACCATTCATCAATTTCTCACCAAAGAAATTGACAATTTTGTGAAATTGCGGTGCTACTCGAGCATGTGTTCTACCTCTACCTGCGAGAAGTATTTTACTTGACTTTTACTGGTTCTACAGATGTGAGAATATGTGGATTGGATGTCGCTTTTCACAAAATTTTAAATAATTCAAAGACAATAATTTTTATATATCTGTTACAGTGAATGTTAGGAATTCAGTGAAAGCTAGTTTTTACTAGTTGATGCTAGCAATCACTTGATCCGTTAGGAAATGTTGAATTTTGAAGAATATTGTACACTTTCACTAGTGAATGTTGGAGAAACTTTATCAAATCAACTTTTACTGAAAGCAGTTAGGAAAAGTTCTTGTTAAAACTTATTGCTGCCATTTAACTAACCCAAGGTGCACGGGGCACTAAATGATGTCGCTCACGCGACATCAAAATTTTTGCCAAACCCAAACTAACCCAAACTAACCCAGACTAACCCCTACTGAGAATACTTGAGTATTTTCTATAATACGGTATCTGAACAATGTTCACATTGTACACCTGCGAATCATAAGTCTCGTATTCTCCAGAGCGTCTAATCTGTCGGCGAATTCCAACTCGGACCAATAAGGATATTTATAATTACGATAATAATTTTCAGTGTAGCAGCTTTCACTAACAATTACTAGTAAAAGTATGATGAAGTCGATCGAATTCAACTTTCACTAGCTTAATGTTTCCAAATCAGGAAAAGCTTACTTTTCCTAGTAAAAGTTAGCTTTCACTGATTACCAGGTTTCACTGTGACATATCCATGTACCGTAGAACAACCAATGTATAGTGGATACATTTTATACCTCTTTTACGTGTGATAGCTACTATTAAAAATCAAGAAACGCAATAATTTTCTTGAACGATCAACAAAATACGGAAAATATCGAATGAAACCAATTTGGCAATAGTTCCGGTCTACTCCTACAGCATGTAGGTACTGAAGAAATCTCAGTTGGCAAAAAAATCAAGATTGATTCACCAAAGAAGCGTACTTTAGTTCGGAAAAACTTGTTCCAAGATGAATCTTTCTTCACTTCTATCTATCGTTCATCATTTATTGAGCTACTGATTCTTGTAAAAATACCATCAATAGTACATCTCGCAACGCCGCATTTGTTTCAAGCAGCGCGCGTTCATTTCAGTGTCAGGCGGCTAATGGATATTTCTCTGTGACGTCAATTCGGCGGTGGGCCTAGGTTAATGGAGTTATTTGTTTCAAAGAGGCCTAGTTTAAATTTTGGGCATTATTTTGGCCAATTCATGAGACCCATTCCATTAACAAACCCACAGTGATTCAATAATTCAACTTCTACGCACGAAGTTCAAATATAAGTATAACAATCTCCTATATATTGGTTAACTTCTAAACCAGTTACTCATTTGACATTTACGGCAAAAAAAATAATTCTGCATATCTAAAGTTGACAAAAATCAATACTTCTCTTTCAACTGCACAATATAATTTAAACAAGGACATTTTCTTAGAATGTCCATACTTGAGTATCTCAAGTAACCACATATTATTATACAGGGTGTCCCAGCAAGGGTGGCCACCGGCCATATCTCGGAAACTACTGGACCTAAAAGTTCAGGAAAAAAAATATGATCACTAAAGTGGCCACGAGAAAATGCTGGAAAATATTTTTAACTTCGAAATTTTGCCGCTAGGGGGCGCAATCAAAGCTTAAATATTAAAATTCGAAATTTCTCCGGAAATTCTCAGATTGAGGTATATCTTTATCAACATGGTTAGAAAACCTAGACAATTTCACGTCTTTTTGGTACAGGGCTCATTGGCGAACCGATCTTCGTGTGAGTAGGGGAAGGTAGTGAAAGTGTAATTGTTCATGTGGCTGTAACTTATAAACGACTTTTCCGATTTTGTTGCGTATAGGCTTGT
Source organism: Orchestes rusci (assembly GCA_958502075.1). NCBI lineage: Eukaryota > Metazoa > Arthropoda > Insecta > Coleoptera > Curculionidae > Orchestes > Orchestes rusci. Next base: position 73,520,608 of record OY293303.1, read on the forward strand.
GAAAAGTTGCTAGAAGGGGTAACTTGAATTAAAAACAGTGTTTTTCATTTTACCGCAAAAATTTTAATTATATGGTATAATTCTGATGATAATAACTAGTCCAAATTATGTAAAATTTGATGTTTTAAGGTTTTTAAGGTTTTTTTTTTTTTTTTTTTTTTTTTTTTTAAGGTTTTTTCTTGTAAATTTAATCTTCATTTCGATTCTGTTATCAGAATTATACCGTACCATTTAAATTTTTGCGGTGAAACGAAAATGACAGTTTTTAATTCAAATTACGCCTTCTAGCAACTTTTCTGGAGACAATCACGCATCACTGGATACGATATACGAAAGTTCTCACATTTATCTTCCAAACAAGCCTATACGCAACAAAATCGGACAAGTCGTTTATAAGTTACAGCCACTTGAACAATTACACTTTCACTACCTTCCCCTACTCACACGAAGATCGGTACGCCAATGAGCCCTGTACCAAAAAGACGTGAAATTGTCTAGGTTTTCTAACCATGTTGATAAAGATATACCTTAATCTGAGAATTTCCGGAGAAATTTCGAATTTTAATATTTAAGCTTTGATTGCGCCCCCTAGCGGAAAAATTTCGAAATTAAAAATATTTTCCAGCATTTTCTCGTGGCCACTTTAGTGATAATTTTTTTTTTCCTGAACTTTTAGGTCCAGTAGTTTCTGAGATATGGCCGGTGGCCACCCTTGCTGGGACACCCTGTATATGATATTAAAGGGTATCTTTCTTCCTTATCCTTGATTACTTATATTTTTCAGAATACCGCTGAGTCTGGTGTAATCAATAATTTATCAATAACACGCAATTCACGTAAAATGTATAAATAAATCTTAGCATACATTTAGTGAGACACGAGTAGACACTGTAAAATTTATATTACAATATTGTTTGGAATGTCATGAAAATCATAAAAGTTTGCGAAGCTGCCACTGTCTGCCCGTTCAGCAGGTAACGTCATTTATTGGACAAAGAGGCAAAAAATAAAGATTTTAGGAGGTATAGACAAACTTTCACAAGGAAGTTCAATATTCTCAAGGTAAACGAGGATCTTTTTCACCGTTTATTGCTAAGTTCTGATCCATATACAGGGTGTCCGGAAAGTCAACGATAATACTGAAAGGGGTGATAGACCATAAGCTATCAGAAAAACCTTTTTTTTTTAACTGCTCCCCATCACCTTTTCCTTTGCAATTACAAGCCAGTCACGAAAAAAAAAAATTAAAAATAAATTATTTCTCTGTAAAATAAGATTTCTTATTGAATATTTTGAACTTTTAGTGGCAATACCTCGAAAACCATAAGAGTTTTTACTAAGGTCATATAATGTTTTTCTGGATGCTGATGAGTTGGTCCATTACCCCTTTTAGTATTATCGTTGACTTTCCGGACACCCTGTATAAGGTTCATATTCCACCAAGAACCAAAAGAAAAGCAAACTAGAAAATTAACGACTTAGAGATTTATTGGTCATTGAAGAACAGATTGATGAAGAAGAGGAGCAGGTTGCTGAAGCTGAAGAGGAGTTTGAAGAAAGCGAGATCGAGAGTGACTAATAGATTCTATAAAATTAATCTGTAATTATTGCGTTCATCTATAGATTTTTTTTCCAAAACAGAAAAATAGTTTTACTTCATATGCATAAATATCAGTACATAATTCATAACGGAGATACCCCGCAAAAGTACCCAAAATGGGACACCCTGTACACTTTCAACCCCATATGTTTGGCTCATATTTATCTATCACCCTATCTAAGTATGAGAAACTTTTTCATGATGATTCCTGTGAATCATCATGAGCAAGTTTCTCATACTCTTAGTATATCTACGATAGTGAAATCTAATTTTTATATATACAGGGCTTTTCACTTAAAACTCCGCACCTCAATATCTCGGAAACGAATAGGAATATTTGCTTCTGTAAAAAGTAGTCAATGTATGGGGTCGAGTAGTCATTTTTCACAGTTAAAAAAATTCGACGCCTACCAAGAGTAAAGCGTCGCGACGCATCAAAAATATTAATCGATTGCAGGGACTTTGAAATTACGCGCATGCCAAAGTACATGTTATTTATAAACTTTTTTGTTATTAAGTCGAACTCATTTATTCTACTCAGTTTTGAGATATACAGTGTGTCCAAGATAAGAATGTCTATAACGGGGATCTTGGAAACCGTGAGAGATACAAGGTCGGTTAAATGGAGGCAAAGTTGCGTATTTTGATGCTTAACAAAATGCCGTTTTGAAAGCCAAGAAATTCCATCTAAGTCCGAAATTATCCGAAAGAAACGAAATTTTTCAAAATTGTTTTCATTTTTTTCTGACCACATTTGAAGAGATATTCTGAAATGAATAGAACTTCTTCATTGCCACTTTTTGCCCTTTACAAGATAGCGTTATTAAATTGAAGAACCGACGTTTCGTCTATGACCAGCCATCATCAACTTTGTTTTTTTAAATACGGTCCTGGATTTTTATGACGGATTTTGAGGGCCTCTTATGTTCCTAAACCAACAATGTATCGCAATTATTCAAAAAAATTATGTTGATGGATTTTTCCATAAGAACTCATGTGTTAGAGAGAGACAAAAATACATTTTTAATAGGATTAAAAACAACCACCTCTTTTTTAATTAGTGCGATACCTCGTTGGTTTAGGAACATAAGAGGCTCTTGAAATCCGTAATAAAAAATCCAGGACCGTATTAAAAAAAACAAAGTTGATGATGGCTGCTCATAGACGAAACGTCGGTCCTTCAATTAAATAACGCTATCTTGTGAAGGGCAAAAAGTGGCAATGAAGAAGTTCCATTCATTTCAAAATATCTCTTCAAATGTGGTCAGAAAAAAATGAAAACAACTTTGAAAAATTTCGGTTTTTTTCGAATAATTTCGGACTTAGTCGGAATTTCTTGGCTTTTAAAAAGATATTTTGTTAAGCATCAAAATACGCAACTTTGCCTCCATTTAACCGACCTTGTATCTCTCACGGTTTTCAAGATCCCCATGATAGACATCCTTATCTTGGACACACTGTATATCTCAAAACTGAGTAGAATAAATGAGTTCGACTTAATAACAAAAAAGTTTATAAATAACATGTACTTTAGCATGCGCGTAATTTCAAAGTCCCTGCAATCGATTAATATTTTCGATGCGTCGCGACGCTTTACTCTTGGTAGGCGTCGAATTTTTTTAACTGTGAAAAATAACTACTCGACCCCATACATTGACTACTTTTTACAGAAATCAAATATTCCTATTCGTTTCCGAGATATTGACGTGCGGAGTTTTAAGTGAAAACCCCTGTATACCCTTCGTAGTATGTAATTGTTGAAGATTTCACCCCTCGTTTGGGGTTGGGTTTTATAAAACAAAATTCATAGCCAATATCGGCATTTCATCATGTAATTGCTATATATGATGTATTCGATCACATTTTAACTATCTACGCTTCGATGTGTAGCTTTATTTAAAAGATATTTTTCTAATTTCTCGATTTTTTTACATCATGTAATTGCTAAAACTGATGTATTCGATTACTTTTGAACTATCTACGCTACGATGCGTTGCTTTATTCAAAAGATATTAATTTCGATCACGAATTTTCAATTTTTGACGACTGTGCGACGTGCGGGTGGTGCAGGAAATGTGCCGTTTGTGCTGCAAGTAATGGCAAGAAAAGCTCCTTTGCGCTAGTACAATGTTGGAAGCCCGTTCAATGATTATTTATAAACGTCGTAGCTAGTCTTTTGCTTTGAAACTTTTATATAGGTGATTTTTGGAATATCAACTACTTTTTCCGAGTTCTACAAGCTGTTGAAATAAATGACTCAACTTCGAAAACACCTTGTATACAGTGTGTCCCCGGATCTACGCATGAATAGGTGAAAAAGACAAAAAAAATTTGAACTGAGCTTTTATCCTCTGGGGTTCAGCCCTGCTTGGATAGAAACTAATTTGTGTCATAATTTTAGTTTCAAAAGATCCAGCAAGTCTTGGAAATTCATCTAGTAGTTATTTTTCTCACCAGTGAAGTGCTTCTGTCGGATAAACGACAAAATGTCATTGAAGAAAGTTGTTTAGAATTGAAAACTTAATGAGAATGCAAAACTTCAAAACCCTCCGCCGACTATGATATTTTGTATTTTTTCATTCCAAGTTTTCAAAATAGCATGAAAATAAATTAAATCTTACTATTTTCAGTTTGTTTTTGTTTTTTCTTTTCTAAAATTCGTTTTTAATTTGCAAAATTGCGTAATTCATCATGTAAACAGTCTTTTGTGATAAACTTTTCTAATATCTTCAAAAAATCCAAGTAGGCGGAGTGTTTTAGAAATTTTGCATTCAAACTCAGTTTTTATTATAAATAACTTTGTTCAATAACATTTTGTCGTATCTTCTATAGAAAAAGCACTTTACTAGTGAGAAAAATAGCTTCTAGGTTAATTTCCAAGACATGCTTGATTTTTTGAAACTAAAATTATAACACAGATTAGTTTCTATCCAAGCAGGGCTGAACCATAGAAGATGAAATTTCAATTCAAAAACTTTTTGTCTTTTTCACCTATTCATGCGTCGATCCGGGGACACACTGTATATTGATGAGTGCTTGATCTTTTAACAATTCAAAATAAATGAAACCCTCGTTTGTAAAATTTTACAAAATAAAAATTTTTGTTAAGTAACAAAATTATTTTAAAAAATGAAAATCTATGATAAAAATTGCATCACCCACACAAAAGGTATTGAAATATCGAAAAATCGTTTTTTTAAAGATCGGTATCACCCACGTACCTGATAAATCCGAAAAATCCGCAAGATATCCGGTACCTGCATATTGCGTCTTGCCAAACTGACTCCAGTACGAGAAATCTTCTGATTTGTAACACAATGTTTGTGAAATTTGGGAATCCAAGATTTGAGAGAAAACTAGCAATTTGGTGAAAAAAAACATATAGGGAAAAGTTGTAGAGAAAATAATGAGCAATTATGGGAAGTATATCAAATCAAATAATTTTGAACACTTTTTTATCAGTTTTCAAAAAAATTTGAAATCATAAAAAAAATTACTTCGCGTAATTTTTTTCATAATATTCCGAATACAAATCCAAAATTTTGTTGCATTCCATTACGAACTTTTTCTGCAATTCTTTGAAACAGATATTTGGCATCGAGCGGTTGATGTAGGCTCTTAAAGAAAAAAAACCCTGTATACTAAAATAAAGATAAATTATTTTTGCGCTGTATCTAAAAGAGTAGGTTTGTAGAATATACATTTGATTGACATATAAGAGATGACTTTTCAAAACGCATTATGTCACCCAAAACTAAATTCTCAATTATGAACAAAGACCCTTTCCCTTTACTACAAAGTGGTGAAGCAAAATGCTTGCTTTAATCCTTCACAATAAGGATGTCGCTAAGGCAACATCCATCTTTCACCAAACACAAACTAACTCAACCTAACCCAAACTCAAATCTAAAGTCTGTCCCAATGAAGTTGATAGCACAGATTCGGACCATAAAATAGTTGTAATAGTTGCTCGGGTGGCCTGGGTCACAATTTCTTTCTTCTTAGTCTAGATACAGTGTAAAACATAAATAAGAGATAACATTTTTTGAGACACCCGACCTCCGTTTTCCGTTTATTATAAGCGCTCTGTGCTATCAACTCCTTTGAAACGGACTATAGCTTTGTTTAATTTCAACGCACGTCATTCCGGCGACGATTAGTGGAGTACGATCCAACTAAGAACTTTACACCGACGAAGTCTCCCTCTCTCTCGGGCTGCGTGGGGACTTCATATAGCGTGAGAGAGATATCGTCGGTGTATAGTTCTTAGTTGAATCGTAGTCTAGATACTTGTTGCCGATTGCATTATGAATAAACATTTTAACTTCAAATTAACTTGTCGCTAAAGACTCAACGTCCAATGAACACCTGGGCTCCCGCATGCGCAAAAGTCAAGAGCTTAAAAAGTAAATTTCACATTTCAAGACCATTTTTTACGAAACACAAACTAACCCAAACTAGCCCAAAGTTACAACCAACTTTCTTTAATTTTAAGTTTAAACACAAATAATACATAATTTGAATGATGCATGCGACCAATGATCTAATAATAATTATAGATCATTGCATGCGACTTCCCAACACTATCGGTAGCCGATAAATTATCGACTTTTGCGTACGCGGAAGCTCGGGAGCAAGATGAGGTCAAGCTACTTTTTTGAAACTACTCTTATGGAGTGCACCGGTGCAGTCTAGTTGATAGTGTTTTCTGTACAGGAAATACAAAATTTGTAAGGAAACAACCATCGTAACTATGGACCTTACTAGATTTCGTTGACAAACATAGGTTTGGGTTAGTTAGGGCATTGAGATCATCAGATGTACCCGATCATGCTATGCTCAGCGTTCAGTTCGGCATCGGCTTATGCCATGAATAGATATTTCGGGATGTATCCAAATCATGGTATCCAGATGCCGAATTGTATATTAATTTTGCCATCTGGCATATCTAGTATAGACATTTCGGGATATAACGATAAATCGTCAATTATTTCATTGATTTCGAGATATGTCGAACTATTTCGGCCACCGGCCAAATACGCCATCTGACGCCAACATATACATGCATGGTCATGGAAAATAGTCTCATTCAAATCGAAAGTACCTTGAGTATCTATAAAAAGACTAAAAAGTCCTGGACAAAATGCGTTTTGCTGCATCATATTGGAGAAAATTGTCTTTTATGCATTTTGTGCTTTGAAATGTTCAATATTTCGAAAAATAATGGAAAGTATCTACGTTTATACTCACGAATGAGGTAAAATAAAACTCACTACGGGTTCTTAATAAAAAAATAATAAAAATAGTAATTATCTAGATAATAACAAAATTCTGTAAAAAGACAAAAATCTCTGAAGTATTGATTGATTGATGTTATAAGACTAAAAAACACCTGTTTTCGTAACTTTGTCAGCGCCGCGAGGCGTTTTGATGTAACTGGTCGATTTTGTATTCGAATTACTATGGGATCAAAGTTGATTTGCTGGATTCTGTGGATTGTTACGAATACAGGGTGATTTTTAAATTGGTATTTTCCTTTCAACACTGTATAGAATGCAAAAAAATAAAAAAAAAAACAAATTAAATTATTTCCGAAAATGCTTTGTTTCCGAGATACAGGGTCTTAAAGTTTTTAGAAAAAAGTGCTTTTTTTTTTAATCATAACTTTCCTACCAAACTGGACAAATAGCATTTGGATAAGTCACTTCTCATCTACAGGATGTTCTGAAAAAATACCGACAAACTTTAAGGGGTGGTAAAGCACATCAAAACAAGCATTTTTGTACAAGATAGTTTTTGATCTACAGCCCAGATGGCTTCCAACCCTCAAAGCCAAACAGTGTGTGCGTAACAAATTTATGCGAGTGTGGACGTGTTCGCCGCAGACAAACCCACGCAGGCTTTACGTTTTTTTTTCGACATGAAAGGGATTGTTCCGCAAAATTATTTTAGTGTGGACGTCTGCATGACATCACACACATGTGGAGGAGGGACGCACGACGCACAACGTAAAAATTTGTGCAGACGGGTTGCGACGCAAATGATTGTGCCGAATGCTAGATTCAACACAAAACGCAAATATTCACTAATGTGGACACGGCTTGAAGTTTGTCGGTATCTTTTCGGTACCTACATCTAGAAAAAAAAAACAGAAAAATCCGAAGTAACTTTTTTCAAGATATTTGCACTTGACGTAATCCATGCATCAATGTGTTTTCGAATGGAAAATTTTGAAAATAAACATAGGGGGCATCGGAAACGCCGTTGTCACGGTAATCTCGACAGGTGTCTCGATGTTCAATGTTTCTAATAAAAAAAATCTAAAAAAAAATGGAGAAAAATTTCAACAATTTTTTTTTGCAAAAAATATTAAATGAGTTAATTTTTTTCAATCAAGAAACATTGAGCATACAAGCTAATGACAAAATAACCATGATAACGCCGTTATGTCTATTTTCAAAATTTTCCATTTAAAACCGAATTGCATGGATCACTTCAAGTTCAAATATCTTGAAAAAGGTTCCTCCTGGCTACTTTTACAAAGTATACTTCTTTCATGTGAATATGATGGAAAAATCAATTTCTCAATTTTAATAAAATATACGAGTGCGTACAGAAAATGTATGACTATTCGGATGAGTGAAATGGTGTGTAAGTGGCGCCCCCTACAAGTAAGAGCAATTCCGCTCAGATTTGAATTTTTCATGTCAAACAACCCCCATATACCAAATGTCATCAATATAACTTGATTTCGAAAGTTATCCAAATAAATCAAAAATAAAATTTCAATTTTAACACCGTGTATCTATGTTAATATCAACTTTCGGGATAGCCAAGTTCGGGGCGATCGCAATATTTTTGTGTGAGGAATCTGCTGTTACTGTATGTCCCATTTATTCTGGGACACCCTGTTTAGTTGTGACGCAGCAATAATTTCTTGACAAACTCAGTACGGAAAAACTGCGTAGGGTGTTCCATTGAAAGAAAAATATGTGCGTTATATTTTCGAATCTATTACTGGACTATGCATTTTTTCGAATTGAATTATGGGCAGGGTAGTTTATATGAAGCTGATTTCTATCACAGAAATCGAGCATTAAGAGGTACTGGTTTATCGGAATGGCCAATATCGTACTCGAAGCGAAGGGTCAGATTTTTTGATTTTTCAACGTGCTAGATGTGTGTGATTGCAAAATCTATTGTTAACGGTGAAATTATCACCATATTATGGCAGACAAGTGTCTTCTCCTTTTGCTTGATATTTCAAATGATATGTTCACAGAAACAATTATTAGGGAAGGGTAGGAATTATAGGATATCGGAACTAGATCGAGACGAAGATCTCGAGTTTTTTTTTAACAGAAAATGAATTGCAAAAACTCGTTTTGATCCAGAAGATTTGATTTGAAGTCTTCAAGGTGGATAATGATGAATAAATGCTGATTTGTCGTCTCAAATTTTACTCGTTTATGACGTTTTGCGCATGCAGCCTCCCAGAAGAAATGCAGAATTCTTCCTCTGTCATGCAATAACTAAGGCAATAGTCCGGGATGTATAGTCACTTTTGGCTGTGTCATTTCAGTACTTTTGATTTTGCCGTCAAATTAAAGTTTTTGTTATGGAAATAATAAAAAAATTGACGCGCGACTATGGGACCTAACGGTGTAGAAAACTATTTAAGTTGTACATTTTTTTCAGTCACTTCAGTATACTTTCGTTATAAGGTGCAAATTGAGAAAAAAGGTCAGCTGTGTAGGATAAATGGCAAGAGTTGTCAATGTGTAAAAAAACATGACCAACTGACAACTTAATGCAGCTTTTTTTTATTCTCTAGGCCCCATAGTCGCGCCAGCAGAGAATTTTTTATATTATTTCCATGTCTTTCGCAACCCCTACCCTTTTAGGCTCTTGGTAAAACAAGCGTTTGCAGTCACTCAACTGTAGTTTTGTCATTGTGTGGGATAGGAACTAATTCTTGAAACTGGCGGATGAATGCATTTTCAAGTTGTCTACGTCATGTGGATATGTTTTATGTAAGATAGTTTGTGACAGTAGGTAAAAGTGACATTTTGTGCCATAAACACAAAAAAGCCAATTTTACTGCGAAATCACACAAAAACGAACAATATTTTTTGAATTTGAATTAATTATTCCTTTTTTAGGTTCCACTGAAGACGGAAGCAGATTCGCTTCCCAAACGTTTGATATTGATAGGTTTTATTGTTTACTGATAGACTTTTTTTCAGGTTATATAGAAGATCCGGTATATAAACACTAGTTTGATTGTTTTTTGATAGAGTGTGGCGAAACACCCAAAAAAATCTGGTAAATAAAGTAGGTTTCTCATTACCACCAATAGATGAAGATGTCGTCTCCAAATCTTCTTGATACCTATGTGTTTTGGAAATTGAATTTAAATCTAATTTTCTAACTAGTGAAGTGCTTCTTCTATAGGAGATACGACAAAATGTTATTGAAGAAAGCATGGTAGAAAGAAACAAGGTATGTCAGACACTCGGAGAAAAATTGTCTTGAATTGCGCAATGACGTCAAACGCTACAATTTTTGTTTATAGTAACCATGGTGACAAAGGAACGTAGCTTTTCACAAGTGCTATCTAGCATAACAGATAAGTTGTTTCATTTACTGTGGTTATTATCTCATTTATAAATACTTATATATAAATAATCAAAAAACATACCTTGAAAATTAATTTCTTGTTCCCATTCCTTTGTATATGACATTTACTATTTCCCCAACTTTCCCATCTTCGTTGAAGTTTGATAATATCAAGCGATCAAGAACCAGACGTGGATTGGAGACGGATTTAACTGACTAGGTCACTAGGTAACAAAATTACGAACGAAGCAATACCAGATAAGACGAATTATTCCTTTTTAAATATTCAAAATTCAAGTCAATAATATCAGCGACGGACTTTATGCACTCATTCCCTGTCATCTGTCAACCCGACACTGCAGTCAACGTTGCCAACTTGTAAATATACTGTACACCTTGGAATAAAACGTTTTCAAAATAAAGGTTAAATACAAAATTCTGTTTGATTTTAGGCAAAATAGATAAAGCAAAAAATAGCCTCAAATCAAAGCAAGTAATTAAAGAACCGCTTAGCGATATTTCTTGAAATTTTGTCTTAAGTTGTGGTTTCTAGAGGTGGTCCAATTGCGATAAATTGGACAACACTGTATCTTTGTTGCATTTGACGTCACAGTGGGATGCGCGTTGGCGTTGGCATAACTTGTTTCTTTATACCATGAAAGAAAGTTGTCCAGAATGAAAAACTGAGAATGCAAAGTTTTAAAACCCTTCGCCTACTTTTATATTTTGTATTTTTCCATTCTGTTTTCAGAATAACTAGGAAATAAGGAAATACATTCAATCCTACTATTTTAAGCGTTTGTCTGTGTTTTCTACAGGGTGTTTCCTAACCTCTGTGACAAAATGAAAAGGGTGTTTCTTCGCTTAATTTTAAGACGAAAATGTGGTATAACTTTTTTTCGAATTTCGCTTTGTTTCCAAAATACAAGGTGTTTAATTTTTTTTTTTTTGATTAGTTTGGTAACGGTATTTATAGTGATAACGGGCTCATTTTGCCATGAACAAATAAAAATTATCGAACACAGTGGCGTCCCGAGCGGCACTTCAACCAATATTATTGGGAACAAAATGTACGCCACTGACTTTTTGTGTCATTTTCATTTTTTTCTCAAGTTATTCAACTAAAAACGCAACTTTTTGATCTCTTTTCTAACAAATACAGCAATCAATTATAATCATTTTAATGGAGAATTCAAAAACACTAAATAAATAAAAAAAAGTTAAATAAACTGCTGAAAATGTCCTCCACGAGCCAGTAAACATCCATGTACACGACGTGCTAAGTTATCTCTCACCACACGGAAAATTTCGGGACTGGCGGAAATCGTATTGAATCCATTAATAATACGCATTCGTAGGTCTTCTTCGGATTGAATGGGAGTGCTATAAACAAGATGCTTGAGATGTCCCCAAAAATAAAAATCTAATGGATTCAGATCCGGTGAACGTGGTGGCCATGGGTGAGGTCCTCCTCTGCCGATCCAACGATCAGGATATTGCTGATCTAAATAATTTCGAACACAAATTGCAAAGTGAGGGGGAGCGCCGTCATGCATGAACCACATTAGAGATCGCGTTCCTAATGGCACTGCTTCCATCAATTCGGGTAATTCATCTCTAAGGAAGTTGTAATAGACCTCACCAGTAAGTCGATTTGGGAAAAAATACGGTCCAACTAAGACATCTCCAATAAACCCTGCCCAAATATTAAATGAAAATGTATACTGGTGATGTCCTTCGACGATAGCATGAGGATTCTCTTCTGCCCAAACATGGTTGTTGTGAAAATTCATTATTCCATCTCTAGAAAAATTGGCTTCATCGGTAAATAGTACTTTTGCCGAAAAATGAGGTACTCGTAAAGAAATTTCTTGAAACCAGTTACAAAAATCAACGCGAGCTGGAAAGTTTCTGGGCAACAAAGCTTGTACTCTTTGTATGTGGTAAGGATAGAGTAAATAGTCTTTTAAGATACTCCAGACTGTTTTGTGACTCACATTTAATTCACTTCCAATTTTCCTAGTACTCATGTTTGGAGATTCTTCTACCATGATCAAGACTTCTTCCTCAAGTTGGGCGGTCCTAACCGTAAGTGGTCGGCCGCCTATTTGGCTTTTTGCAAAACTACCTGTTTCCTCTAACCGGAGATGTAACCTTGTAAATGTTGCCGAACATGGAACTTGTCTATTAGGAAAACGTTCTGCATACAAACGTCTCGCCTCTCGGGCATTTCCATCCGCTAAACCGTACATAAAATGCATTTGAGCCATTTTTTGATTGGTAAACTCAGCCATTATGAAGAGAACGTAATTTATTACGAATAAATTGAAAAACAATAGTTACTTAAATACATTATTGGAAACTTTCATACAGTAGGCAAATGTCATGAAGGAAACAAATAATGTGGTTGCCATGGATCGAAGCAAAAAGCCTACTTTGCATCATATTGTTATTTTTGTGTAGTCCAGAGACATGCAATAAAGTGGTTTATCTCAAAAATTACGCAAGATACGATAAAAATTTAAGAGATCAAAAAGTTGCGTTTTTAGTTGAATAACCTGAGAAAAAAATGAAAATGACACAAAAAGTCAGTGGCGTACATTTTTTTCCCAATAATATTGGTTGAAGTGCCGCTCGGGACACCACTGTATTCGATAATTTTTATTTGTTCATGGCAAAATGAGCCCGTTATCACTATAAATACCGTTACCAAACTTCAACAAAATCGAGTAAAAGATAAATTAATTCAAAATAAAAAATTAAACACCCTGTATTTTGGAAACAAAGCGAAATTCGAAAAAAAATTATACCACATTTTCGTCTTAAAATTAAGCGAAGAATCACCCCTTTCATTTTGTCACAGAGGTTAGGAAACCCTGTATTTAGAGATACTGTTATTTTGCAGAACTGCGTAATTCTTCATTAAAAAGAACTTTTGCGGGTGAACTTCTTCGATTTCTTCAGAATATCAAAGTTCCGGAAGGTTTTGAAATTTTGCATTCTCACTTTTTTTATTTATTTTTATTAAAAAATTGAAAAAAAAAATAATGATTTTTTTTACTTTTTTTTAAGAAAAATGTATCCCCTTTCTAAATATATAAAAATGAATATACCATTACATTTGAACTTTTTGGAAAAAACTCGGAAATATAGTACTTACCGAAGGTAACAAAGTTCAAATTTCAAAACCAAATAGGCATTTTGTAGAGCAGATTATGCTCTTTCACATGAGCTCAAGTTCGTTAAAATCGGTCAAGCAAAACGGAAGAGATCTCCATTTGTTTTTAAAGAATAATTGAAATTCCCCCACCGCTTTATTTTGATGGATAGAAAAAACGTTTTAGACAAACAGTGTAGGTAAATAGTCAGTAAATATGAAAATAATATCATCGATATATTTTCATTCTATAAAAATCCTATTTTTTTACTTGGTGTTGGTTGTTATGCCCCCAAGCGACCATTTTAAAGACTTGAAAATATTTTCCAGATTTTGCTCATGGCCGTTTTAGACATAATTTTTTTTACCGCAAGCTTCTACGATGGATAGTTTCCCAGATACACTTCCTCGAATTCTTAGTTGCCCACTCTGTACAGGGTGACCCAGTTTTATCCGGCAATATTCAAGATTAAGATTCTACTAATTAAAATGAACAACTTTTATTGTATTGAAATTTTTTCAACTTTTCGTCAGTTTCGAGATATATCCTAAACCAACAATGTATCGCAATTATTCGAAAAAATTATGTTGATGGATTTTTCCATAAGAACTCATGTGTTAGAGAGAGACAAAAAATACATTTTTAATAGGATTAAAAACAACCACCTCTTTTTTAATTAGTGCGATACCTCGTTGGTTTAGGAACATAAGAGGCTCTTAAAATCCGTAATAAAAAATCCAGGACCGTATTTAAAAAAACAAAGTTGATGATGGCTGCTCATAGACGAAACGTCGGTTCTTCAATTTAATAACGCTAGCTTGTAAAGGGCAAAAAATGACAATGAAGAAGTTCCATTCATTTCAAAATATCTCTTCAAATGTGGTCAGAAAAAAATGAAAAGAATTTTGAAAAATTTCGTTTCTTTCGGATAATTTCGGACTTAGATGGAATTTCTTGGCTTTCAAAACGGCATTTTGTTAAGCATCAAAATACGCAACTTTGCCTCCATTTAACCGACCTTGTATCTCTCACGGTTTCCAAGATCCCCGTTATAGACATTCTTATCTTGGACACACTGTATATCTCAAAACTGAGTAGAACAAATGAGTTCGACTTAATAACAAAAAAGTTTATAAATAACTCGTACTTTTGCATGCGCGTAATTTCAAAGTCCCTGCAATCGATTGATATTTTCGATGCGTCGCGACGCTTTACTCTTGGTAGGCGTCGAATTTTTTTAACTGTGAAAAATAACTACTCGACCCCATACATTGACTACTTTTTACAGAAATCAAATATTCCTATTCGTTTCCGGGATATTGACGTGCGGAGTTTTAAGTGAAAAACCCTGTATACTACAATTCCCTAACACACGTTTTAAGTGATATTTCAAACTCTTCACACCCGGTTCCCAAATACCTCCAAAATGTGGCGAATTTCCTGGAATGAAATGCCATTTAATATCAAGTTCAAGTTCAGAGGTGACTGTACAAATGTCGTTTTGATTCTCCTCCAGAAATTTTCCGAACTCTTTCAATTCCTTGTTGGCCTTGATAAAATTGGTACCATTGTCGGAAAATACTTCCAATGGTTTGCCACGGCGGCTCACAAAACGGTTGAAGGCCTGAAGGAAGTCGTCACAACTCAAAGATAAAACGAGTTCTAAATGAATGGCTCGAGTGCTAAAACATACAAAAAGTGCCACCCAACATTTGATGACCTTATTACCTCTGCCACGCTGGTTTTTCATAAGAAATGGACCTGCGTAATCGACACCTATCACGGAGAACGGGATAGTGGGATGTACTCGCAGATCTCCCATAATGGGCTGAATTTTGGTGACGTTGAATCGAGCACACTTGACGCAATCTCGCACGATCTTCCGAGCAAAGCTACGACCTGAAATTGGCCAAAATTTGTCTCGAATTCGTGATAAAAGAAGTTGCGGACCTGCGTGTAACAATTTTCGGTGCTCATTCTCAAAAATAAGTTCAGTGAATCGATGCTTTGTTGAAAACAAAATTGGATGTTTCGTCTCATATGGAAAATCGGAATTAGTCAACCTTCCACCAACGCGTAAAATACCTTGCTGGTCAACAAAAGGATGTAAACTTAGAATTTTACTATTAGGCTTTCATTGACCACGTTCTTGAAGATTGGTTCTATCTTCAAAAAACGTTTCCCGTTGAGGATGTTTTACAAGGTTGAAAAATCCCACGTTTAATTCATCAACAGTTAAATGCAACATACTCCTTGAATTTCTGGATTTTTGTCTACAATTATTTATAAATCTAAAAACATAAGCTACGACGTCTTAGTCTGTTCACACTTGAAAAACGATTGAAATTGAATAAAACCTCGGGGATATGCGTAACGAAACACAAATTTCGTTTCTCAGGTAAGTCCGTATCAGGGATATGAGATATGGGCCAGTTTTCTTGAACGTTGATCCACGATGGACCATGAAACCATAAATTTGAAATTATCAAATGCTTTGGCGCCATACCACGGGAAACTATGTCTGCGGGATTATCCATAGTGGGTATGTGTCTCCATTCAAACGAATCAGTCAATTGCTGGATCTCCGCAACTCGGTTTGCGATGAATGGCTTCAAGATGTGCGGGGGGGTTCGCAACCATCCCAGAACGATCGTTGAATCTGACCAGCAGTACACTTTGTCAAATTCAAGGGTCGAACAGTCAGTCTATCACCATTGAAATGATCTGTGATAAAACCAACGCAGCACATAATTCAAGACGCGGCATTGTCAATTATTTCAGTGGCGCTACTTCAGACTTCGCGCATAACAAGTTTGAAGCGTGTTCATGGTTTGCATTTGTTGTTACAATATAAAGACATGATCCGTGGCTTGTTTCCGATGCGGGAAATTATGGGGTCGTATTTTGTAAGAGACAATGTCATGTTCGCATTTCAACAAAAGACCCAAAGTTTTACAGGCGTGTTCTTTATTATTTGAGAATTCGATCGATTTTGATTCATGCTCTGAATCTAAACCATGAATAACGCTTTCGTCATTGAATTTCCATTTTCGTAAACTGAAACCTCGTTTACGAAATACTTTCGAAATATTTTCGCTAACGTACTCCTTTTCTTCGCGTGTGTCAACGCTCGTGAGCAAGTCATCTACATACATGTCATTTCGGATAATATTGGCAATAACCGGATGTTCGCTTTCGCATTCGAGCACAACTTCGTGAAGACACCGAATTGCCGGAAAAGATGCGGCGGCGGTTCCGTATGTGACGGTATTTAATTCGAAAGTTTTGATAGGTTCGTTTGGATTGGGTCTCCACACAATTTTTTGTAACGATCTTTGTTCTGGGTTAATCAAGACTTGCCTGTACATCATTTTAATCACTGGACAACACAATATTGCGACATCTGAATCGCAGAATAAAAGAAAACAAATCCTGTTGTATAGTAGTCCCGACCATTTGTATATCATTTAGAGAAATACCTGTCGACGTGGTCGCAGAGGCGTTAAACACTACGCGAAGCTTATGTACCTAGTACTCGATTCTTTCAAAACACCATGGTTAGGCATGAAGTATTCGGGTTGATCATTATTTGGAATGTCAGGAACCTCGGTCATATGACCCAATCGTCAAAAATTGAATATACAAATTTCGCAAATGTTCGTTCCGAACAAATCTTCGTTCCATTGCTACAAATCGTTTAATCGCTGAATACTGTGAATTTCCTAATTTTGATGAATTATACTTCAATGGAAGTGAAACGACGTACCTACCGGCTTCATTGATCTTCAAATTCTCAACGAAATGTTGTTCGCACATCTGTTGTTCTGTGGACCACGATTTTATAGGATCAATGTCCTCCACTTCCCAGAACTTTGTCAACTATTCCTGAACTGAAATTGCACTAATGTTACATCGAGATTTAGTGAGATTTTTTGTAACGAATGAAGAACCAGCAACAATCCATCCTAAGCGTGTATTTTGCAAGATTGGCGCATAATGGCCAATATTCATTCTGCCATTACACAAAAGGTGCCAAAATGCGTCTGCTCCGATTAATATGTCTATTGGCTGAGGTGTATCGGAATCTGGATCAGCAAGCTGAATTAGGTCTATTGGTATATGAAAATCACCAATATCGATCGGTCTATCTGGTAAATCAGAAGTTATTTTGTCCAACACAAAACAAGACAACTTGAACGAGTATGAATTATTCATAGAACGAAGATTCATTTCGCATTTATAATTCGCGTAATAAAGTTTATCACTTATACCTGAGATCGTTAAGTTAACTTCGGTTTTCAATAAATTTAATTTTCCACATAATTCGGAATTGATAAAACTCGATTGCGAGCCACAGTCTAACAACGCTCGGGCTGTTACGAACTGATTGGTATTTGCAGGATAACTAACCTTAACTCTGGCTGTGGATAAGATAGAAATGGCCATCATCATCGATATCGCCTTCGCGTTCTTGTGGCATAGCTGCCACGGCTACTGTTGGGGGTGCTGTCAGATTGTTCGGATTTAAAGCAATGTCATGAAGGATTGAATTATGCCTTAAAAGTGTGGTTTGATCTCAAACAGTTCATCCATAAATGCAATGCTTTGACTTTAGCAATACTATCTTTCACCGGCAGCTTAAGAAACTCCGAACAATGAAATAAACTGTGATCCCTCTTACAGTAATAGCACGTATATCGTGATTTTGGATTTCTAACATCGTTTGATGAATTGGTTTCTGTATTGCTAATCAAACCTCGCGAGCGCTGGTTTGATTTTTGATTTTGAAAACGCTTATTTTGATTTTGCTTTGAAATCGCGTGACATTCTGCTTTTCATTCGCAAACTTATGACTTAGCTCAAGCGTTTCAAGCATAGTCGAACGTCTTTGGAGGAACTCTCTGAATTTGGTCAGTGACTTTATCGCGATTAGACTTGTATTTTTCCCAATCGTGGGCCGAATTTTTATCAAGTTTACCTGTCACTATGTAACTCAGTAACGTGTCCCATGAATCTGTCGGTTCGCCTAGTTGTCTGAGATTATTCAAATGCTTGAACACATTATCGCATAAACAACGAATATTCCCAGACGATTCAGAATCAATAATTTCCATGTCGAAAATTGCTCCTGAATGGTTCTGAAAAATAAGCTGTTTGTTGTTGAACCGCTCGCATATTGCGGACCAAGCAATGATTTAATTATCTGAACTAAAATCCAAAGATTGTATTACTTGTGTGGCAGAACCGATAAGAGAAGCGCGAAAATAATTAAACTTCTGGATGTTGTTTAATTTACCATTTGAATGGATCATAGACTTAAAAATATCTCGAAATTCGAGCCAACTATCGTAGAATCCATTAAACCTTGGTAATCTTATTTCAGGCAGTTTCACCCCTAATGAGTCAGGTGATGCATGAACAGATGAACGCTTATTTTCTGACGATGCAACCGATCGAACGTCAGAATGAACGACATTGTATTTTCCCAGTAACGATTTTGATTTAGCAAAGCAAGGATAAAATTTGTTTTCAAACTCCTCACGAGATGCGATTTGAGAATCAAAATCATCCGCAGCAAACTCGATTTCATTTTGAACTTCGTTAAAACCGCTTAAAATCTGATGAGCGCCCTGAACGCTGCTCCAATTCAATAATAACCGATCTATCTACATCTTCAGTCAAACCTTCAAACGTTTTGAGGTATTTCACAAAAAGCGTCAACTTTGATTTGATAATTCCGCATATTTTTATTAAGGACTTTAGGATATCCCCTTCGGCCATAATAAACGAATACTTGAGTGAAATTGATAAAATAAACCGTGTGAAAGTTCAATTATCTAAAAGTCAAAATGACAAGTAATAATGATTGACGTGATTAAAAAATGATTACGGATCGAATAAAAATACCCAGAGAAGAAAATAAAAGTAAAGAAAAGGAGCTAATGACCTTGTAAATACGTTTTTCAGGTTTTTCTGCCAGAACCAACTCGCCAGTACCGTCTTCACTGTTTATCGTATCGTCCTGAACTCGTTTCTTTGAGATTTTCTTCGTTCCTTTCTCCAGTATTCAGGCTCGTAGGACCAATGTTCGTGTGTGTGCAATGATAGGCACTGATTCTATTTATTTTGTACGAGATTTTGTCTTAAATTGTTTAAATAATACAATAAATTACGATTCGATGATGTCTTTTTTGAACGATATTGACATTCAATACAAATTTTTATACTATGGTAACTGCCAGCAGACAAAGCACGTTAAGAATCTTGTACACACACCATAGTCTTAGTTTCCACTGACGTTCACAAAACAGTTGAAATGTTTTGGAGATATTATTCATCTACCATCATGGAGGTAGTCTCGATGTCTCCCATAATTAATCATAATATGATTGACTGGACATGCACAATCGTACGGTTGGATTTAGGCCAATAAGGTAGGTATGTATGTAGAATGTAGATACTTTCAAACTCACCAGCTCTGGAATACAGAATTGCAACATTTCCCGAAGGCTTCCAACATTATTCACGTAACTTTTATCATCATCAATGTATGTGAAGAGTCCATGAGGTCCAAGAACCTTTAAACAAGTTCTGCATACTATACTCTCTTCATTGAGTTCATTCAAATCTTTGCTAATTAAAGAACCATTCATTTTACACTAAAGAAAACCTTACATGAGAAAAAGGTGACACCGAATATTTGACCGCAGATCAAGTCTATGATCCCTTAATTAATTGTAAAAAGTTTTATTGGGTATGGTATAAGAGCTATAAAATCGAATTCGCACAATTTCCATTTAATCGACTTGTTTGTTGATTTTTTGGTCTAACATTAACATTAAAGCAATGACGTAGATAAATGGACCAGGCATCTTGCATAATGCATTGACGGTGTCGCAGTGCGAGAGAGATGAAGAGAGAATATCAAGTGATAGAGAAGGATGGAGCTAGAGCGGGCAACAGAAAAAGGATGTTGAAGTTCACTTTTTCATTGTTTTGTAATTTATTTCATTAATTAGTTCAATATTTCGAAACAGACTATGCCTATTTACCCGCAAAAACAAATTTTTACCTCTCAAAACTAATTTTGAGCTAGTTGCCCGCCACGGTAAAATGACATGTTGGCGTCACGAAACTAGCAAGCGCTTATTGGAAGCGGCCGGTCCAATTCTCTCTTAGGACTTAGGACGTCCATGCATTAAAGAGGTTGGAACATGGACATGGACATGGACGTACTTCATTGGGTTGGAAGGATTCACTTTATGCCATTGAACTCCATACTACCTGGAACGGGCCCGCTTATTATTGAGAGTCGAGCAGGTAGAGATAGCGATAGCTACTGATGAGATGCACCCAAAACCGCGAAATCCCAGATCAGCGAAATCCCAAATCTGCGAAATCCCAAATCTGCGAAAACGCAAAACCGCGAGATCCCAAATCTGTGAAAACGCAAAACCGCGAAAATCGATATGGGACTTGGCATGTTTCAGAGCTTTATTAGAAAAAGATCAATAGAGTGATAGATAAATATGCTGGTAAAATATGTGACTCGAAGATTTGAATGATTTTCTTACCCATGTGTTCCTTGATGAACTGTCCATAACCAAAAATTTGTTTAGTTTTCATCATAATACCTGATAATAACAATAATAAGGGTAATTTTTCAGTTTACCGACTATTGCAATTTTGATTTTCTTAATTGTATCTATACATATATCTATCCACAACTCTTTATTTATGAACATTTTCGCAGCATGTGAACATATAAATTTTATTCTGGATGTTCTTGAGAATCAGTAGCCTAGTTTACACCGACAACTTGGTCCGCGGACCAAGTACTAAATTCGAACTATATCAGAACCAAATATTTGGTTCGAATGGTGTAAACAGTTGCGGAATAAGCTGGTCCGCTCTTGGTTCGGTACTCGCCAGCAAGAGTACCGAACTAAATTTGGTTCGATCTGGATCAAAATTATGAGGTTATGATGATTGTTATTATTGTGAATTGTGTTCGTTTCTAAGGCAATCTGAGCGTACGTACTTATGTTTTTTTTGGTTACGAATTGTGTTGATGAATAATTTCGACTTGTTTTTGACATTTGTCGAATTGCGGGCGTACTCATTCAGTTCACGCGTTGCAAGATACACCGTCTTGCACTCGTTTAGTTCGGTCCGATAGGACCAAGTGGGTGGGGATAGTACGGTAGGACCAATGCTTGCTTCTCGCCCGTTTACACAGTCTGGCAACGCGTGAACTAAATGAGTACGCGCGCAATTCGTCAAATGTCAAAAACAAGTCGAAATTATTTATCAACACAATTCGTAACCAATAAAAAACATAAGTAAGTACGCTCAGATTGCCTTAGAAACTCAGAACCAACACACTTCACAATAATAACAATCAACATAACCTCAAAATTTCGATCAAGATCGAACCAAATTTAGTTCGGTACACCTGCTGGCAAGTACCGAACCAAGAGCGGACCAGCTTAGTCCGAAACTGTTTACACCATTCGAACCAAATATTTGGTTCTGATATAGTTCGAATTTAGTACTTGGTCGAATTTAGTACTTGTCGGTGTAAACTAGGCTAAATGACACACTTTTCGATTCGTTGTCAACAACGACCGGGTCCTTTCCAGGTTCGTAGTATGGAGTTCAATGCTTCATGCAGAGTGCTCCGGACAAGTATGACAGATAAAATTACGTCAACTGGGGTGCGTTCACAATTCTTAACCGGGAACTTTCGTCAAATGTCACTTTCATCTGACAGATGACGTATGGTATATTCATTGAACTCGATACTACGTAACTGGAAGGGCCCCTGTCGTGTCGACAACTGAGGCAATTTTAGTCGTATTTCTTTGGCGCATAGGTATATTTTGGTTGGACTCAAAAGGTGTTGCTATCTTTGTCACACTCATTGTCCTTATGCGAAGTCGGAGGTTTTCAAATAGTTTGAAGATAAATTGAAAAAGCGGTTGATTTGCTTGGAAAAAAGGACTACAATTCTGTGCATACTTAGTAGTCTTAATTATTATGATATGATGGATGGAAAAGTTGAGAAAATACAGGGTAGGTAGTAGGTGCAGGGTGATTTATATGTTTAACCTGTGTATTGAGTAAAGTAAAGGTATTAAGGTATAAACTTGGAAAACTATAATAGCTTAAAATAAAAATGAAAATACTTTTATTTCTGAGGTCACATTAAAACTAATAAATATGGTGTTTTTTGATAGGGGGCTTGAGGAATGTCCTAATAGAACCTTTCCATTTCTTGGAGTGTTTACCATCGTCAATTCCTAAAGGACCCTACTCACACGCCTGCAGCAGGGGTAATCTAGGAGGCAGGGCGATTGGGGCAATTTCCTAGATCGCCTTCTAAGCAGGGCGGTGGGGGCCCATTCATACCTTTCTAGCATTATTTCAAGCAAGATATGAGAAAACAAACTTTGGAAATGATGTTAGTAGTACCAACACCAACGAACTCGAACAGGATGTGAAATTGTCACATTTTCAAAACAAAACGTACTTTACAAGGAAGTGTCTCCTGCGGCAGGCCTAGATTGCCCCTGCTGCAGGAGTGTGAGTAGGGCCCTTAACTAGGACAATTTCGTGTAGGTATACTTAAGGTGCCCTTGTCCTTAATAATTGGGGTTATATCACTTAGCCAAAAAATGAAATCTGCTTTTCTGGAGTGTATTTATTACCACACCCAAATGCACTGCAGAAATTAACCATTTTGTTTGGCACCTAAACTATAGAAAGCTACATATTGATTGAACATAATATTAGCTGCAACGCTCAGTGTGGCTTTGTTTGTGAAATATTTGTCTGGTTTTAAGGATAGAATATCTTTACTAAACGTACTAAGACTCTATCCTAAAAAACAGACAAACATTTCATCAACAAAGCCACACTGACTGTTGCAGTGTGAAAAAGTGTGCACTAGTGGTGCATAACAAACACAGCTAATATATTATGTCAACAGATATGACAAAGATAGACACCCCTTTCTGTCTCTATCTCTTTCTAGTCGAAAAAATGTCTTCAGTCAACTCGATGTAAACAGCACGGATGGGTCCCTTCCAGGTACGGTAGTATCGAGTTCAATGGGTAAATTATCCTCGTTCACGATTGTTCGACTTCGACTTTCTTTGGTTTATCATAACCTTCAAAATTTGAAAGTGTTATGTTATGACTGTTATGGTCATTGAATAATAATACAACCATTTTAGTTTTTGTTTTCTCAGCTTACAATTTTTTTCCTTCGATTCGGTTTAATAATACCATTTTTCCATCGTCTGACATAATTGGAAGATTGGTATCCGCATCTACCACAAGATTGTGCGATTCTGACGACATAAAATTCATTCTTTAATTAAATTATCACCAGCCCTAATGTATCGACGATCAGCCATGTGGTTTGTTGTTGTTCGTTGTTTTTGGTTAGGATCACACATGTCAATTTGTTTGTACACACAACGCAGGCGCGACAAATCTTCACCAGCTAAAGAGTGGGTTGAAAAGTTGATCGCCCGGAGAATATTTTACCGAATTGTGAATGAGTTTGAATGTTACTCGGCGAGAATGGACAATTTGCATACATTTTCAAATGACTTGAAATTTTATATACGTATTCTCGACATTATTTGAAAGTCACCAGCGAAAAAATTTTTCCGAAATACCCAAAAATATACTAGATAAATGAAAACGAAGACGCGAATTTCACTGCATGATCGCAATAGGGGTGGGGCCATATTACCCTCCCGAGAGAGAGAGAGTCATCTCAGTCAATACGTTAGACGGAGATAGATAGTGTATTCTGTGACGTCTTGGATGTTGATTGGTGCTCTTTAATCGGTGATTACTAAATTATTAGAGGTCGTAGGCTGATTTTTTAAGCATCAATGGCATCAGTACTTACTAATCCTTATATTTTTCATATTTCCAAAAAATGTGCAAATTGTCCATTGTGAACAGCCGGGAAAGGTCAGAGCGTCGCCGTGCGATCGCCCGACGCTTTGTGAACGCACCCCTGGGCGCATCGTTGCGAAGTTGCCAGCAGGGTCACGACGTCATCATGAGTACGCTTATTTCCTCTAGCCATGCTTTCAATATGCGGTGCAATAATTAATTATTATAACAAATAACAAGTATTATGTTATCCAAGAGGCAACAATAACAAAGTGTAACTATGTTAGATGTTCAAAAATTTCTTTTTTTCAACGTATGCTACTTTCCTATGGATAAATATATTTTAGGTTTCCATGTCACAACATGAATTTGTGATGTTTACCTATACCTTTATATCCCATTATTAAATAACTGTGCATTCATTGCATTTATATACAGTATGCAGTGTGTTCCTGGATCGACGCATGAATAGGTGAAAAAGATAACATTTTTTGAACTGAGATTTCATCTTCTGGGGTTCAGCCCTGCTTAGATAAAAACTGATTTGTGTCATAATTTTATTAGTTTCGGAAAATCAAGTATGTCTTGGAAATTCACCTGGTTGCTATTCTTCCACCAGTTAAATGCTTATCCTTCTGCAGATCAGTGTTCTTCTGTCGAAGATTCGACAAAATGTTATTGAAGAAAGTTGTTTAGAAATGAAAACCTAATGAGAATGCAAAATTTCAAAACCCTCCGCCTAGAATAGAATGAAAATAGATTTGATCTCAATATTTCAAGTTTGTTTGTTTTTTTTTATTTAAAAACTTGTTTTTATTTTGCAAAATTGCGTTATTCATCAATTAAAGAGTTTTTGGTAATAACCTTTCTATTATCATCAAAAAATCAAATTGGGCGGAGAGTTTTGAAATGTTGCATTCTAACTCAATTTTTTATTCTGAACAACTTTGTTCAATAACATTTCGTCGTATCTCCTATAAAAGAAGCACTTCACCAGTGAGAAAAATACCTTCTAGGTATAATATTATCCAAGACATGCTTGATTTTTCGAAAATTAGTTTCTACCCAAGCAGGGCTGAATCCCGGAAGATGAAATTTCAATTCAAATTTTTTTTGTCTTTTTCACCTATTCATGCGTCGATCCGGGGACACACTGTCACTGTAGGTATATTGTTTGAGCTTAGTAAAGCAATTTGTGAACATTCATTATTATATTTTGTATCGATTCCCTTGTGGATTGAATCCAAAAATTCTCACAAAAACAACTATAAGCTTTATGCGATTTGAAAAAATAAAAAATCATTTATCTACAAATTTAAGCAAAAAAGGGCCAATTTGCGTAATAAAATGACATGATTGAGCATTTTGCTGATAGTCACTCATTCATGAGAAACGTCACATTAGGAAATATCTACCACATATCACTCAAAATATATAGGAAACTCCCATACTATAGTTTGAAATGAAATTCGCCAGCGCCCTACAGCGGGTAGTCTTCGTACTTTTGACTTTTTTTTCTCAAAAACGTAAAGAAATCTGTTCTCATTGCATACGGTGGAGCCATCTATTGGATTAAATAGTATTTATACCACGTTCGAAATTATAATTCAGATATTTATCACATGCGATATCAAAAGTTATTCTGAAAAAATGCATAGCTATTTTTGAAAAACGTTCATTTTAAAATGTCTAGAAACTATGTCCTGGACAAATACAACCTATGCATATTTTTCAGTTTATAACTTTTGATAAGCCATGTGAATCAATATTTAAATTAAATTTCGAATGTTGAGTCTACAAAATGCAAACCACAAAATTTAGGACTTGTGTACGTGGCAGTTGTGCTTCAGTTTTGTTGTTCAAAATCGGATTTTTAACATGCTGAACCAATTTTTCTAAAACAGTGGAAGAACATTTCTCAAAGAACCCACGATAAGCTTACATCATAGTCCAATCCAAGGTTCAAACACAAATTTCAAGATGATCTAGGTACTGAAAATTAGAAACTTTCGGCACAAAATTCAAATTACTCGTGAAATGACAATGACGTCTGGGGTCAAGGTTAGAAACCTTGGTCTGGGGTTAGGGATTGGTTATTTATGGCAACCGTTGTTAAGGAAAACCTCCGTCTCTAGCGCCATCCTACGGGTAGTCCTCTAAACAAATCCGACTTGATTAACTGGTTGCTTAAAACTTCATTTACATTGGCTCCCATTCAAATTTCCTATATATTTTGAGTGATATGTGATATGTACAGGGTTATTGATTATAAATGCCCCCCTCTCTTACTTTTTAATTTGACGTTTTAGAAAAAAGTGTTCCAAATAAATGTTTCACGGTTGAAAATGAAATTTTTAAAGAACCTTTTTTCACATATACAGGGTGTTCCGAAAAGTCTGGGCGGGGTATAACTTTCTTATTTCAAATTGATACCCAATTTTTTTATTTGTTATTTGGATTCTCCTTTAAATTGTAAACATTTTCTATGTAGCATATCCTATACCTAAGTTCAATGTATAAAAAGATATTTGATATTTAAAAATTGAATAATATTAATTTATTGTTATAAAAAAGTGAAATATATCTATGGTTTCGAAGTATTGACGTGAATATCTGTGAGAGATATACCAAAACTTGTCCAATTTTAAATTGATACCCGAAACATAAACTAAAAATAAAATAACCTCTTATTTAAAAAAAATCTATTGAATTAAATGCAGAATTATTTTATACTTGATACCTTCACAGTTCAGAAGTATTTATTGACGTAACATTTACGTCAATACTCGCATCAATACTTCGAAATCAAAGATATATTTCACATTTTAATAACAATAAATTAGTATTATATTCAATTAATAAATATCAAATATCTTTTTATACATTAAAGTTAGGTATAGGATATGCTACATAGAAAATGTTTAGAATTCAAAGGAGAATCGAAATATCAAATAAATAAATAGGGTATCAATTTGAAATAAGAAAGTTAGACCTCGCCCAGACTTTTTGGAAATCCCTGTATATGTGAAAACAGGTTTTTTAAAAAAATTATTTTCAACCATGAAACTTTTATTTGGGACACTTTTCTCTGAAACGACAGATTAAAAAGTTATAGGGGGGGGGCATTTATTACACGGCCTGAGAGAAACCCGTGGATCATAGTTCTTTATCCACGGGCAGGTTCTTTATTCATGGGCAGTGGGCCAATCATAAGCGAGTATTACCAGTAACGCGTGGATCATAGTTCTTTATCCACGGGCAGGTTCTTTATTCACGGGCAGTGGGCCTAAACACAACTATTTTTGGCTCTATTAAGTGACTTTTTTTTCCAAATTTTTTGACAGTTGTAGATAAAGCATTGTATTTGACTCGCATATAATGAACATATTACACTCGAATAAAATTAATAAAACTCGCCTTCGGCTCGTGATATAAATTTTAATCTCGTGTAATATTTGGCCCATTATATGCTCGTTAGATAAAATACTATTTTCTATGACTATTTGATATGGGTGCAACACACTTTATGAATGGAATAGGGGCTTGACGCCTCAGTGCTGCTCCGGAGCTGTTCCAGCCGATGAAAGGAATGCAGGTTTTGTGAACGCAGCCCAGGCTGTAGACCCGAGTCAATTTCATATCAGGTACTTGCAAAATCAAAGAAGGCGGATTTGTCTGGAATTGAGACTGCTTGAGCTTTTAATTCTAAACAACTTTTCCCAATAAATTGATTTGGTTCATTCTCTCACCATCCTAGTTTGAGACCGAACAGAAGCTATTCCCAGAATATCAAAATGTAACTCGAAAATTGTTGATCCAATCAGTTCACTTTAGATCATGAATCCGAAAGATTCCAATAAAACACTTGACAGATGAAAGGGAAGTTAGGTTATGCGTGCATTGTTTATGTTTACAACTTGAACCTTCAACAACTAGGTACTTCTGTAGAATTTTACAAAGTCGCACGTTGTTGCACAGAATTGCACTCGCTTGAGCTTTTGTATTTTGTTGTTAATTCATTTTTATTGAAGTTCTATCTTCAAAACAATGTTCCTTCAAAACAATTCCCGTGAGTTTTGATTTTTGAAACGTTCTTTCAAACAAATACACCAATAGCCTAGTTTACACCGACCACTTATTGGTTCGCGGACCAAGTACTAAATTCTAACTATATCAGAACCAGATATTTGGTTCGAATGGTGTAAACAGTGGGGACTAAGCTGGTCCACTCTTGGTTCGGTATTCGCCAGCAGGTGTACCGAACTAGATTTGGCTCGATCTGGATCAAAATTATGAGGTTATGTTGATTGTTATTATTGTGAATTGTGTTGTTTCTGAGTTTCTAAGGCAATCTGAGCGTACTTACTTATGTTTTTTTTGGTTACGAATTGTGTTGATAAATAATTCCGACTTGTTTTTGACATTTGACGAATTGCGCGCGTACTCATTTAGTTCACGCGTTGCAAGACGGTGTAATGTAAGCGGGCGAGAAGCAATCATTGGTCCTATCGTACTATCCCCACCCACTTGGTCCTATCGGACCGAACTAAACGAGTTATCGGTGTAAACTAGGCTGATGTGTTGGAGAAAGAAAACAGATGTATGATTGGTTTGTTATTGCATCTTCTATGAAGTCCTCCAGGTCCTTCATAATTTTATTTACTTAGGTACATTAGCCTAGTTTACATCGATAACTCGTTTAGTTCGGTCCGATAGGACCAAGCTGGTGGGGATAGTACGGTAGGACCAATGCTTGCTTCCTGCCCGTTTACACCGTCTTGCAACGCGTGAACTAAATATGTACGCCCGCAATTCGTCAAATGTCAAAAACAAATCGAAATTATTCATCAACACAATTCGTAACCAAAAAAAACATGAGTAAGTACGCTCAGATTGCCTTAGAAACTCAGAACCAACACAATTCACAATAATAACAATCAACATAACCTCATAATTTTGATCCAGATCGAACCCAATTTAGTTCGGTACACTTGCTGGCGAGTACCGAACCAAGAGCGGACCAGCTTAGTCCGCAACTGTTTACACCACACGAACCAAATATTTGGTTCGGATATAGTCCGAATTTGGTACTTGTTCCGCGGACCAAGTTGTCGGTATAAACTAGGCTATTGATTTAATATAAGGTACGTTCTTTTTAATTGAGATCGGAAACTCACTTCAGTTATACGTCAAATTCAATGTGCATGGTATCATATGATTCCCCTTTGCCAAGTGGAAATTTGACAGTTCCACTTCGAAATGAAATTGAGATTTACTGAGATCTCAGTAAATCTCATACAAAAAGAACGCAGCTAATGTCACAAACCAGTGGATTTGAAAAAAAACAAAAATATTAGGTTAGGATTCTATACATGTAAGTAGCCTAGTTTACACCGATAACTCGTTTAGTTCGGTCCGATAGGACCAAGTGGGTGGGGATAGTACGGTAGGACCAATGCTTGCTTCTCGCCCGTTTACACCATCTTGCAACGCGTGAACTAAATGTGTACGCCCGCAATTCGTCAAATGTCAAAAACAAGTCGAAATTATTCATCAACACAATTCGTAACCAAAAAAAACATGAGTAAGTACGCTCAGATTGCCTTAGAAACTCAGAACCAACACAATTCACAATAATAACAATCAACATAACCTCATAATTTTGATCCAGATCGAATTAAATTTAGTTCGGTACACTTGCTGGCGAGTACCGAACCAAGAGCGGGCCAGCTTAGTCCGCAACTGTTTACACCATTCGAACCAAATATTTGGTTCGGATATAGTCCGAATTTGGTACTTGGTCCGCGGACTAAGTTGTCGGTATAAACTAGGCTAGTGATCTGATCCAACTCATTTCAAGCAAGCACTTGTGTCTACGGATAGCACGGAAACTAATGAGCCGAACCAATCAATGCGAAGCAGCAAATTTGGGGCTAGGTTTTCTCCGTTTGACGTTTTGATGGTGTGATTTGTAATTGTTCAAATTCAAAAATGTAGATTTAGAACGTGGAAAACTGCAAGTTTTCAAGTCAAATCAAAAAATTACGCTGTGTTATTCTGTGAAATCTCGTGTGCAATGGAGTGCGGTGACTGCAAAAACAGTATGTGAGATATAGTGATCTTAGAAGACACATTAAAACCCGTATTCTCCGTTCATACTTGAACGCGTTCAAGATTTGACGGTGTTTAAATAAATACAATATTTCGTATGCAAAATCTGGTATTTAAACGCCGTCAAACCTTGAACGAGTTCAAGTATGAACCGAGAATACGGGCCTAAAAGATATCACAGCAATGCACTTGAGCAACTAGCTCCATTGAAATGATCAGTGAAATCGTATGATTCCAAATGTGAATGTGGAAAAAACTTTTCTTACAAGAAAAACTCTGATGAACATCCCAGATTGTGTATCAAACAATATTTTTGAAATATATTTGGAAGAGGCTCTGTGTACTTTGATATTGAAAGTGAATGCTGTCAATTTTTCACTCCTCAGTTCCTTATTATTGTTTTGTTACTGAGAAATCTTTAAATCTTATTTAAGAAAATCAATGACATTTGTCATTTTTTAAATAAATTGGAAATTATGTATTGTCAATAATAATATATATCGTATTTGTGTCCTATAATTATGCATATAGTTACTGTATTTACGACCAACGCCAATACCCAAACTAATCCAAAAACATAAATATCAAGTCCAAGTCATAATTATTGCGTTTTATAAGATAGGCAGATAGGTATTTTTATTAAATACCTACATCCTACATGTTAATGAATTAAATAATTGACACCCTTATGCAGATAATCCACAAGAAAACTAAGACCGGAACCAGTTCACAACGCATCATACTTTGGCATCACCTTCAACAACTGTCAGGAATAGAATACATTATCATAATAATATGAATTAAAGAAAATAATCACCATAAAAGTATATTATAGTAGAAATAGACAATATGATCACTTTTTGCAAAAATAAAGTAATGTATTACTCTTTATGTATAAGTCTGGCGCGAAAATTTGAATCACTGTGAAGAGAGAGAACTTTCTGAATTATCGCTATTGGTCGTGCTCATTAGTTTCCGCGCTGTCCGTAGACGCAAGTTTCCAAGCACTGGGATTAGGGATTATGTAAAGGTTATAGATAGACATAGACAGATACTGTCTTTGTCTATGTCTAATCCAGTCGCGATCACGTAAGGATCTTCGTATATGACTTCGGCTGGTTCCCGTGTTGTCACGAATTTCATGGAATAGAAAGAGGAATCTTGGTCTGTCTCATTATATGCATCCTTATCGCTCTCGCGTTGAAGGATGTACCTTTTTCAGTCCAACGATAGACATAAAAAATCGACAGTGATTGAGTGAGGTTATGTTTATGTTTTGTTTATGTAAATGTCCGGCAGTTTTTTCCTATTATAGCCTAATCAAAAAAACAATAATTTTAATCAATTGTGTATTTCATTAGTTCAAGATAGGTACATATGCCAAATTTCTACTTACGATCATTTAAACCTTATGTAAACCCATCGAATTCGATATAGGTAATTAAAGAATGGAAAAAGAAATCAAGACAAGGCCCGAGGAATGGGAGGTCATGATAAACTATAGGTATGGAGGAAAACACCGAACTATAGTTGCAAAAAATTTTGTGGGGCACGCTTCAGATGGTGTGTGCCAAAACAAAAAATGGGCACAAAAGTCTTGTTAAATGGGAGGACGTTAAGTGTTTTGATACCAATTCAATAAAGTGGGTACTCTATTTCGGTTTTCCAAAATTAGCTGGACCTATTCACATTGAAAATAACTGCCTTTTGAAACTAACCGATAGATACCTATAATTGTTTTTGGGATACCTTTAACGCTAACACTGTATTTATGTGAAACAAGAAACTTCATTTTCATTTATTTATCAATAGGTACCTTATTTTGAATGAATTGATAAATTTCAAAAATGACAGCTTGACCTTGACAGCGTACAACTAGGAAAATTTCTAGGGGAATTTCATTTGTAACCAAAAAGAACCCACGTTCTTAGGTTTGATAGTAGTTCCATAACTTATACCGAGATACCCCCGATTGTCCCTGGTCGCATTTGTCCCCCTTCTTATCTGTAGGAGAGTCTCAATTGTCCCCCTTCTCGTGACGATTCCGCGATCGGTGACATTCGGCTGTTCGTGTTTCTCTTTTGTCCCTGTATGTGTCAGAGAGAGATGGATTGAGACAGAGAAAGGCATATAACGGGTCTAGTGCACATACACATGCAAAAGATCATCCCCAATATCGATTTCAATAATTTCAAATGACAGTGACAGCAGTTAGCAGTTAGCTTCTCACAGCGTCTTGTCAATCTGCCATGCGTTTTGTTTTGCATATTATTAATATTATTATTATGGTTTTGAATTTTGTTTTGATTACTGATTAGGCATATTAGGTTATGGGGATATGTATACTCTTTGATTATATTCTGAATAAACTGATGGATACCCAGGTAAGTAGGTATTTCATTTCGTTGAAGAAATAAACGTCGTCGTCCTAAAAGTGCTATTTGATTAAGGCCAGGAAAAATGAGAAGTGCTTCGACTATAGAAAATGAAAGAAAGTCAACAAATTTGAAGAGAAGAATCCTATTATGGTAGAATTTCCAGGATTCAGTCAGTCATCATCACCAATAAAGCAGATGAACCAATGCCAAGTTCTCAACTGATGGATGAATATTTTCGTTGGACTGATTCAAAATATCAAGGGTTTGGTGATCTTTGATTCAAAGATTAATCAACAACCAACAATCTTTACTATGCATGTGACAACTTTGTTTCAAACGTGTGTGTGAACTGTGAATTAACAACGAGGATAAGGTAGTTTTTTAAAGTGTAAGGAATAATTATTATGTCTTTATTGTCATATTATGTAACAGTAACACCGTGTTTTGTAAAAAAAACCAACACATAAGATTGAATGAATGTTTTTTTAATGTCAGATTATGTGTTACTCTGGGTGGTTTCTGGTTGACAGATTGAGTATTGTTTTTGTTTTTGAGATCCCGATTAAATTACGAATATTGGTTGAAAAGCGAGTGTTTTATAAACGGAAAATTACTGGACTGGAGAGAAGAAACTCCCCTCGTGGGTAGTGATAAGACTTTGAGAGCTGGACTTGTGTTTATAGTGCCGAAAAGTGCGTTATTCAACATCGAAACTTTCGCGCCCTCTTGAGCTAACCTCAAAGCCCACGCTACTTGTTGCCTTTGCCTATTCCCACAAGTTATTGCACCGTATTTCAACAAGGGAACTGAATATTCACACCCGAAGATAACATTCCCTAACGCATATATCATGAACCGTGAGTAAAATATCTTTTTGAAGTGCGGGAAACTACGTCTTTCTCAAATCTTTCACCATCAAAACAAACAAAACAGACCAACATAACCTCATTCGCTGCGCTCCATTCTGCCGTTAACTAGAAACTAGAACCGATGCAAGTTAATTAACTTAAACATCGTAGAAGTGGGTTCCTTTGGACACCTGTGTGCGGCAGTGTTGCCAAGAGTTACGACAACTCTTAGTGGACTTGGACAGTAATCCGGGTTGACTTTTTCCGCTTTTTTCCTTTACGAAGTGCGAGAACCAGAATAAGAAATGACAGACTTGGGAGAAATAAAGGAAATGTTTGCATTTCTTAAGGATAAAGTAACATCAATCGAAAACAAGATTGATAACAGTACAGTGGAAATGCAGACATTAAGAAATGAGAACAGGGATCTGCGAGAACAATTAAGTGAGCAAGAGAAGAGGATGGAAATGATGGAGCGAGAAATGAAAAGAAACAATATAATAATACAGGGAATTGAGGACAGCGAGGAAGTAAACTCGGACCACTTGAAAGCCAAAGTAGAAGAATTACTGAAGAAAATAGGAGTCAACATAAAACTGGATACAGCAGCTAGTGAAATCAAAAAGATAGGAACATATCAACCAAACAAAAGGAGACCAATACTAATTAAATTTATACAGTGGGACAAAAAGATGGACATAATAAAAGCTGCAAGACGACTAAAAGGAACTAATATATGGATAAGTGATGACTTCACGAAAAAGGCTCAACGAGACAGAAACACTCTGATACCACACCTCAAAAAGGCAAGAGCAGAGGGGAAAAAAGCTGTTCTGAAGTACGACAAACTTATAGTCGATGGGATGGTGTATGATGGATATAGCTTGCAGGAAAGGGAGGAGAACGACATTGAGATTGAAAACACATACAAACGAACAATGGCTGATAGGTCACCGGAGACAAATAGTGACTTGGAACAATTAAGGAAAATAACTAGAACAAGCAGTAAAAAAAACTATTAGCAGAAGAAAAAACTGGACTGGAAAAACGGAACGATAATGGCAGCGAAGTGGACTTGAATATTGATTACAAGGAACAAAGAGACGACGAAGATTGGAAAAACAAAGAAAATTTGAAAGACAAAAAAGTTATTGAAACGTTCAATGCAAACAAAAGGCGAAAACAGCAAGAAATCAAGATAGGGACATGGAATGTGAGAACGATGCTGGAACCAGGGAAAGTGCAGGAAGTAGCGCTAGAACTGGAAAAATATAGAATTGAAGTGGCGTCAATCCAGGAGATTCGATGGAAGGGGCATGGGGTAATAAGTGAAGCAAACTTTGATGTATACTACTCGGGAAATGAAAAACAAGGCCAGTATGGGGTAGCCTTCATTGTAATGAAGAAACTAAAAGACAAGATAGTGGATTTCAAACCAATAAGTGAAAGAATAGCCTATTTGAGAATAGAAATGAAACCATTTAACCTGTCATTGCTGAACATATATGCTCCTACGGAAAACGCCGAAGACGAAGTGAAAGACAAGTTCTACGAAAGACTTGAAGCAGAATACGAAAAGATACCAAAAGAAGATACAATCATTATATTAGGAGACTGTAATGCCCAAATAGGAAAAGAAGATTACCTAAGACAAACAGCGGGTACACACACAATTCACGAAAAAACTAATAACAACGGCGAAAGACTATGGAACATGGCGATTAGAATGAACTTAATTATTGGCAGCACGATTTTCAAGCACCCGGCACGACATAAAGTTACCTGGACAGCACCAGATCAAAAAACCTACACCCAAATAGACCATGTGCTCATATCGAGAAGGAAAAGATCAGACTTGAAGGACGTGAGAACATACAGAGGTGCATGCGCGGATAGCGATCATTTTCTAGTGGTGGCAACGATCACACAAAAAGTAAAAAGGAGGATAATGGGAACAACCACTAAGTGGGACTTGAGAAAATTTGAAAGTGGCACAATAAAAACGAAATATGCAGCACGCATGAATGAAATTCTAGAACACCAAAGCGAAATGGAGAAGAATATACAGGAAGAATGGCAACAAATCGAAAAATGCATAAATATAGTGGCAGGTGAAATTATAGGAGCAAGGAGAAAGGCTGACAAACAATGGTTCAATGAAGACTGCCGAGAAAGCATAACAAAGAAAGCAGAAGCTAGGTTGAAATGGTTAAATGGTAAAAGAGAGCAAGACAAACAAAGATATGACAAGCTTAGGAAGGAGTCAAAAAAAGTAATAAGAGAAGCCAAGAGAACATGGATACAAAACGAAATACATAAAATAGAAAGAGAAAGTCGCAACTCAAATACAAAACGATTCTATAAAAGGATCAGTGAACAAAACAAAAACTATAAAGGAAAATCAATAGGCATAAAAAACAAGCACGGAAAAGTAGCCGAAAGCGAAGAGGAGTATAAAGAAGTGTGGAAACAATACTTTACAGAATTACTTTACGAAACCCCCCCAAACCACATAGAGACGCTATCTGAAAATGAAGAAAATTACGTAGCAAACACAAACGACTCAGATGACATCCCAAGAAGAGAAGAAATAAAGAACGTTATCAACAAAATTAAAAACGGCAAAGCGCCAGGTAGAGACGGAATCAACATAGAACTTATAAAGTATAGTGGTGAATCTTTACAAAAGAAGATATTCCAACTTATAAAGAGGGTTTGGACAGAAGAGACAATGCCAAGCGAGTGGGAGATGGGACAAGTCGTAACTATACATAAGAAAGGCGACCAGCAGATATGCAGTAACTATAGAGGATTGACCTTGCTAAACACGGCATACAAAGTACTGTCAACAATAATTCAAAACAGACTGGTGGACAAAACAAGGCTCTTAATTGGACAGTATCAATGTGGATTCATGAAGGGCAGATCAACGACTGACGCAATACACACCCTCAAACAAATAATAGAAAAGGCTCATGATTATAAATTATATACTGAGCTAATTTTCGTAGATTTTAAACAAGCTTTTGATTCGCTGAACAGAGACAAGGTACTGGAAGTCTTGGAGAAAATGGGAGTACAAGGAAAACTGAAAAGATTAATACAGATGACAATGACCAATACAAGAATTAGCATAAGAACACAAAAAGGAAACACAGAGGACTTCGAAATTAATAAGGGAGTGAAGCAGGGAGACACACTATCGACCACACTGTTTAATATAGCTCTGGAGTATGTGGTCAGAAAAATAAACAAAGGAACGTTGAGAACAAGAGAAGGACAAATAATAGCGTATGCCGATGACATAGTCATCATTTCAAAGAACCGTAAAACATCAGAGAACCTGTTAGAAGAAATTGTGAGGCAAGGAGAAAAGATGGGACTGAAGATAAACACAGAAAAAACAAAAATGATGATAATGTATAAAGCAGTAGGAAGTAAAAATGATAAAATCAAAATAGGCAACCTCAAACTAGAAGAAGTGGATAGATTCAAATATTTGGGGGTGACTATCACCAATAATGGAGATAAAGGAGCAGAGATAAAGGAGAGAATAAGGAACACAAACAGGGTATATCAAGCAAACAAGAAGTTATTAACAAATAAAACACTGGGCAAGAAAACGAAAATGAGGATATACAGGACGATAATACTACCTACAATGATGTACGCTGCGGAGACGATAACAATGACTAAGAAACAGGAAGAAGAGCTAAGAGTACAAGAGAGAAAGATAATGAGAGCAATACTAGGACCTGTTAGGACGGAAAATGGTGAGTTCAAAATAAGGACGAACAGAGAAATATTGGAGGAACTAGAAGGGGAAGACGTGATAAAGAGGATTAAAAGACAAAGAATTAGATGGCTGGGACATGTGTGGAGAGCTGGAAGCAGATCTACAATATATAGCATGGTGGAATGGCAACCTAGTGCAAGAAGAAGGAGGGGAAGACCAAGATCAAGCTGGATGAGAGAGGTACAAGCTGACCTAAGCAGGGCCGGAGTACGTAACTGGCAGAAGAAGACAGGGGACAGAGATATATGGAGACAGATATGTGAAAGTGTTTGAATTAGAGACTGGGGACTGATCTACCCCTATTTAAATAGATCTAGAAAGCTTTTTGCGGCGATACCCCGCCTGGGGTTTTTAAGCCATTATATATATATATATGTGTTTTTCTACTTTATGTGTCAGTTTAGGACGTGATCGATATCTATCCATGATACTAAAACGCACAATATCTATCTATACATGGAAATTATTCATCTTTGCGTAAATTGCTATAAATAAAAAATAAGAAAGTAGTGTATGGGTATTGGTATATAAGTACTATAGATAATAGGTAGGTTTATAAACCTTGACTTTGCCCGACTTAACGTTAAAATAATATTTCTATCCTACAAGGTTATTCACGTTATTTTTTTTCTGTATGGATAGGGCCCTTTAAGACTACTCACCCTTTAAGGCCCTTTAAGACTACATTTTAAAAATATTTTCATGTTATACAGGGTGTCCCCAAAACACGATACACATCAAAGTTGTATTTTTTTAAATGGAACCCCCTGTATATTAATTGATATTTCAATTTGGAACAAAAATTGTGATACAACTAATCTTCCTAAATTCAACCGTTATCGATATATCGCGTCATAAAAATGGCATTTTTGCACATTTGACATGCTATAAAACTCAAACTATCCAAGTTAGAAAAAAATGGTTTGCACTTTGCTGTCTCAACTTTTCAAGAGCTATTCGAGGAGATTAAATTCATTCTTGTGAAAAAATGTCAAAATGTGTCGAAAGAAGAATAGAATAGCTCTTGAAAAGTTAAGATAGAAAAGTGCAGACCATTTTTCTCTAACCTGAATAGTTTGATTTTTATAGCATGTCAAAGGTGCAAAAATGCCATTTTTATGACAGAGTATCTCGATAACGGTTGAATTTAGGAAAAATAGTTGTATCACAATTTTTGTTCAAAATTGAAAGAAGAATTGAAATATCAATTAATATACAGAGGGTCCCATTCAAAAAAGTACTACCTTGATGCGTTTCGTGTTTTGGGGACACCCTGTATAACGTGAAAATATTTTTTAAACGTAGCCTCAAAGGGTCCCTATCCAACCAGAAAAAAAACTTTTTTAAAATCAGATACTTCAGCCATAATGTTTCGTGTCGAATAACGTGAATAACCCTGTATATTTTTTTGTTCTCTACGATTGTAATACTTTCATGCGAGTTCGGTATTCTACCCAATTTCTCGAATGTGGATTTCCTTTGAAAATGTATCTTGTGAGTCAACGGCAGGTTCAAAAGCTTTGATATAAGGAAAATCTTGAGAAAAATTGATACGAAAGTGAGAAGTTTACTCGGAAGTTTAATTCAGTTGATTAATTCAGTACCTCAGAGCAAAAGTGTATCAAGTCCAAAATTTCAGGTTTTCGTTTTTTCGGTGCTTCTGGACATAAATTTTGTGCTCTATCGACTTATCTACTTTATAATATGCTTGGACTAAAGACAGCGAACATAGAGTCTTATGAACTGCATCAAGTCCACAAAAATCCACTGTATTTTTAATTTTATTTCTGCTCCTGTGTGTTTTGGACTAAATACACTTTTGCTCTGAGGTACGGATATTAAACAAATTCATATTTTTTTGTCATAAATAATCAACCTACAACAAATAGTGTCGATTTGAAAATTTATTGCAACTGTAAAACGGACAAAACTTTCTACTGAAATACCTGTCAATACACATTTGTACATATACCCTCGGTTCTATTTCAATCATATTTCTAAATTCCTATATCTACCTATACTTACCTGCATGATAATATTTTTTATTAGCATACCTCCTAAAGAAAAGGGAGTTCCAAAAGCAGTCCAATAGAAGTTTCATTTTATAAAAAATGATACAAGTTATCAAGAAACTCTGTTGAAATGAGAATTTCATAGAGCCGCTTTGTTACAAATCGTTTATTGATGACGTAAGTACGAATCAGATAAACATCGCGACTATTCCAGCTTATATTACAATATAGCGAGTTTAAACTTTTAAACACATACGATCAATTTTGCGTTGTAACAGATACACACCAATTAGTCTAATGTTAGAAACTGTAGTAATTATATATGAGTGTGCAACAGACTATTCTATATAGAACTTATGTTATGATTTACAAAATAATGAATCACCTTGTTCCTAAATATTTTTCAGATGAATTGTTATACGTGAGCGATGTCCATAATTACAACACCAGAGATATGTCAAATTTTTATGTACAAACAACTCGTTTGATCAGAACTCAATGTAGTTTATTTTTCAAAGGGCTTACTCAATTTAATGCACTTCCATTACACCTTAGACAAATACAAGACTTTGAAACTTTCAAAAATGAACTTAGATTATTCATTTTAACATTTTAATTATATATTATTGTGCGTTGCTATTTATTTGTTTATATAACTTTACTGTATTAGTACATATTTTTGTATGTCCATTTTTCAAATATTTTTGCTCTACCGATGTATCGTTTTTGTAAAGCAATGCTTAATAAAGAATTATTATTATTATTATTATTTTTATGAAACTTGAGATGGGGACATACAGCCTCAAAGTGCTTAGTTTTAAAAATACATTTACATATTCCTCATCACAACGTCACAGCGACACGAAATTACGTATAGGGTTTTTTTTATGACGACAAATCCAAATTCATTCACGGTTTGGATATCACTAGTAGAGGGGACGCCACCCACCGCACATCAAGCTTATCTAGATTGTCAAAATTTTTTTCCATTTTGGTGCATCGACGAGAACTTTTTAAAAAATCGACTCACCAACCTTTTCTCACTTAAAAAAAGGTGTGCCTTGTTTGGGTCTCCAGAGGTAACCGTTTTCGAGATAGCCCTCATTGAAATTTCCAATGCACCGGAAATTAGAAAAAATTGACTTGAAGAATAATCGGTATTCCCGAAAGAATTCAAGGTCAGGAGGAAAAAATAGATGTTTAACATACACAATTTTCAAAATATGCATCAGGCATGAAAGTTTAAAATTGCCTCCAAGTCTTCAAGGAGTAAGTAAGTTGTTTATCAGCTTGGAAACGATAATTTTTCTGAGCATTTCAGAATTATGTAATTGTAAACTTTCATGCCTTATATTTTGAAAATTTGAAG